>SCLH01001869.1:35057-66959 GCA_004367855.1 Oikopleura vanhoeffeni | reverse complement strand
GGCTACAATTATGCACCATAATGAACTTTGCAGTAAAAGTTATAGTGTTTCATCGTTGATTTTAATGTACAGTATATATAATATGTTACAGTTGTTCCTATTTATCTGTCAGAGTTTCCTCCCGGGTCACTAATCATCAATTTTAAACTATATATACATAGCTCCACACATCGTTATTACAAAAAAACTTTTACAAAAAGCACCTAGAACAAAGTCTTACGAACCTTACAGTTTTATGATGGACAAAAAAATTTTTTAATTATTATAAGTTCAATTTTTATTTATATTCGTATAAAAAGATAGATTAATTATTGACGATCTATAATGAAAAATCAGATTTATTTTTTCAAGTTTTATAGATTTTATTTTCTTTATATAATATAGAAACTTAGATTTTATTTATGGTGCTTGTAAATATATGATTCATAGTTTTAAGCGGATTAATTTCTCTAGCTCTTTTTACGATTTTTGAGATTTTTACAGTTTTAAGATGCCTAAACCTAATTTTATGGAATAATTTATTATTATGTTAATTTTTGGTCTAGTGGAAATAATTTTACAACTATTTATAGTCCTATACTATGAGTCATTCTCGTTTCTGACTCATTTTTAAAAAAGTACAAAATATCTGAATCATTCCTATTGGCTGTAAGGAAAACTTGATTTTATAACACACTTTTAATTTTAACATTTGTAATCAAATAAATTTTGTTTATCTTGTATGTAGATCAGGGTATTATTTTACATTTTTATTAGAGACAGCTCAACTAGTCCGCTTAGTTTGTTTATTTCGTACTTGACTAAACGTCGAATTCTACATTTTTCTGCTTAATAGATTTTAGTCACCATTTTCACTCATAAGACATTTTTCTAAATCTCGATGTGTATACAGTATAATTTTTATAGAGTTGTCTTAGGAGTGTTAAAGGTATAAATGGCGCCATTTGAGATCTATTGGCCAAAGAAAATCCAACCCTCACATAGAGAAAACAGAAACGTACCATTATTAGTAACCATTCAGATATTTTCGTTTTTTTAATCCTACAAAAAAATATCCACCTGTTACGACCCAATCATGAGCCATATCGACAGACAGGGCATGCAACGGACCATATTGCATCGCTCTTATGGGAAGCTAATCATTGCCTATGCAGACGGTCATCGTGCTGTTATTTATGATGCAGATCAGATTAAATGGTTACTCTCAGAATCCGATGCACTGGTTAGTCTTTATATTTCCGCAAATCCAAAAAAACCTTTATTTATAATACCAATTTACAATTTCCAAGTACGCTTAGAAATCTAAAAAAATAAAAAAATCATAAAAGCCACTCTCGGTAACTTTGTTCACATAAAATTTTATTAAACCCCGTACATATTTTCGTTTAATTTGTACATGGCTTTTTTGATGTATTTGATTTCCTCAAAAAACAATTTTAGGCCTTTTCTTAAAAAAATAACTTTCCACTTAGAAACGACCTGCTGCTGCACTAAAGCGGGCAAAACAGCATGCAGTTGAGGCTGCTGTCAACATGGTATATTGCTATACTCCCTATCCCTCCTGTTTTCAGGGGCATCGGGATTTATTGATTAGTGCTGTCAATTCTGGTCCCGCACGATATGAGCGTGTTCTGCTGTATCATCCCGGGATTCGGGATCGCGTGGGCGAAGTTTGGGAGCTCGGTTATCCTCCTCATTTCCCACTAATGTTATTTAGATGTGAGTATATTTTAGAATTACTCAACTATCATCTTAACATACTGGATTTTGAGGATCTAACCTTGTTTAACATCAAGTCCCTCACCGGGGTAATGATTGGACTACGCAAAGTACATATGGTTAGTAACTTATCTAATTCTGATCATTATAGTAATTATATTATTATATATGCAAGCGGTCATAAATTCTTTCCGACGTATAACATATCACATAAAATCTTGTTTTCAGATTCACTACTTCGAGGGCATACATTTACACGATTTAAAGTCTTATTTCGGAAATGAGAACTATCTACTATCAAGCGTAAGTCGACTAAAAAAATTAGCAAAAAAATCTGTAGTACAAAATTCCATTATACCAAATATTGTCTTTTTTCAAAAAAAAATCAAACGCCCACTTTCGTGCTTCAACAAGGGTTTAAATACATATCTACGCTGTCAGACAGTTTTCACTGGTTGATATATTGACAAAACCAGCTCTCCTCAAAAAAATGCTCATATAACATTCTCATTTTAAAGGCTATAGATGACCTTTGGGTGGATTCAATTGACCTCCATGATAATATAATTGTCAGAAATCTCCAAAATTTTGTGGACAATTTTGACCAAATACACCGCACGCCTCGGAATACTATTATTACCGGGATAAAAGATTGTGTGGATGCTTTCTATGAGGCCAATCCCATGCCTTATCGGTATGTTAAGTCCACCTACGCTTTTGCAAAATTCCCCCCATCGAGTGTCAACTGCGCAGTATTTGGTCTAAACAATGAACAGTATTATTTTTGCGATCTGTACTGTGACACTGAACATGTTAGTTTATCAGAAACTTGCAATTCAAATTTAAGCAGTGAAGCGGTCAGTGCGACAGGAAACAGATTTGATCTGATCACACGCGAGTCCATGTCACCAGAACCAACCGGGCCGCATCACCCTGAATCAAAAGGTAGCCTTTTTTTTAAAATATTTGAATCAAAATAACTTTGCTGAAAGTATTTTCACGAGAATTTTATGTTTCTGGAAAAAATGACATATCTCTCAGAGCTAAGACGGCCCTGAAATACAAAAGGTTAAGTCCATTTTTTTTAAAGTCACTTTCCAGAAAAACTCTTATTCTTATGACTATCTTCCCGCTCAATTCTAGCTACACGACTGCACAAAACTTTTTGAACGAAAAGAACTTTTCCAGTCACTTAAAACACCCACTAATCTACGCGTTTTCTAGCCTCAACTTATCAAAACTGAAGTCGAAAAAGCCACGCCGAAAAAACAAACCGTCACAGAACTCGACCGACACACCACTTATGCCTCCTTATTGATTGCAAATGCAGACTTTAATTTAACTTTTTCTAGCAAATTTTCTGAACCAAATGGTCTGCCAACCAACTTAAACCTCCCCCCTTTTTTTAAAACAATAAAATCGGAAATTGACCTTACCAACAAATCATTCTGACTTCATGTGTATTTGTTGCTTATGCAAATATTGCAGCCCTTTATCCTATTTAGAATACGTTTCTGATGAGCGTAATTTATGGTCCATATAATTTTTAATTTTTTTATTTTTGCTTCATTCTCAAGGCCAATTGTTTAACGTAAGCAATTGTGTACATGTAATTTCATTTTTTATAAATTATTATATTTTTTTATTTCTCCATTAAATATCTGTGTCTCGAAGACTTAATATAAGTTATTTTGACCACTTAACACCGGTAATTACTTATCATTTTTCCAAAAAATAATAATCGGAACAATTTCAAACCAATAACTTTACCTCAAATTAAGTCATCAAAAATAGTTTTTCATAATACGTTATGTTTTATGTTCTACAGTCCTAGGATCGTGAGAGTGTAACGTTCTCTGCAAAATAGTTTTTATATTTCACATAAGAATTTTGACTTGGTTTAGTCACTCTCGTTTTATATTTTCTTAGTCGTAATTTACACTTTCTTATATCAATTATTATTCAAAGATAAAGAAATTCACATTTTAATAATTTTTGTGCTCTAGATTACGGTGAAATTATACAGTCTAGAATAGCCAAGAGTTCACAACCTCGGCAAAATAATCTTGAATTTTCATGTATAATCAAACTGTAGTTGGCTAGGTTTTTAAATTTTTAAACCTTCAGTGCGACAAACTACGTTGTATACAATAGGGTTTCTACTTAAAACAATTTTTAATTCTTTCTTGGTTTTTACCAAATTCTCACACCTGGACCCGTCTCTGCTAATATCTTTTGGAATTTATTATTGGAACACAACCCCCCAGCTGAGCCGTTCTACACTTCCAGAAACCCATAGAGAAACCTAATCGACGATCATCAGAGAGAAAATTCAGAGAAAATCATTTTTATGTAAGTAAAGTCCCAAAATGTAAACGCAATTATGACCTAAGGTACTTTTTAAGGCTCGAGTTGCCGATTTTTCAAAATTTGCTCGTTTTTTACAAAAAATAAAACTTTTTTTACAATTTTTTCTCCAAACAGGCCCAGCCCGTGGAGAGTGCTGCCCGATTTTTCATTTTTTCGTGATTTATAGGGAAGAAATGATGGACGTACGTCATAAAAAATCCCCTCAGAGCTCGTAAAGCCGCCCCCTTGTGCTTCAAAATAATTTCTGGCTATATTTACAGATCATCCTCTGCCAGAGCGTCATTCACGTTTGGATCACTTTTATCAATTTAATTGTTAATATAGGACTCAAAAAAATATCAGTTCATTTCACCATTCTGAAAAGATTGCTTCTAAAGGTACATTAATTTTACCAGAAATCTTAGCTTTTTCAAGAAAATTTCTTGCAGAAGGTCTCGACTCTTTTGTTTTTCTAATTATTTCCAAACAGATAGATTGAAAAAATTCTCAAAATCCTTACGACTTGCCGACGGAAATTTATTCAGAGCAATATCTGATCTTACTTAACAGGTCTCACAAAAGTAGAATTTATTACAGTGATATTGCCTGTTTTTGGACTAAAAAATGTCAGTGGCGGTTAGGTAACGCTTTTGAAAAAAAATCCCTTAATTCCTTGGAAATTTATAACTTGATTTACGAATTGTTTTTTTAAATTTTTTAAATTATGAGCGCTTCCAGGAAAAATTGAAAAAATTGTTTCATTATGATTTTAGCTTAGTGTTTGGATATTTTTCAGAACTACCCCTCTCGAGCTATTTAGGCAAATTTAATAAATAAAATAATTCTTAAAATAGTTTCTTAAAAAATTTTAGCTAAGACTTTTCTTAGTTTCAAATTTTGAAACTTATTATATTATGGGTATTTCGGTCTCCAATTTGACATATTCTCGATAAATCATCAGCCAAGCACGTCCTTAAGGACACTACTCTGATTAGCCAGTTTTTATGGCCAGCCTTCTTTCACTCTAAATATTGGTTGAAACAAAAAAATTTCCTGCACACACCTAAGCCATAAGTCACACTTTTGTTAATATCCCGGCCCTACTACTTAAAAACACACAACGTTTCCTAATGAGGGCCGGGATATTAACAAAAGTGTGAATAGGGTATATATATATTATATTATCAATTATATTTTATAATTTTTGTCAGAATGCCTGTTAGATTTTTAATAAAAATTTGAATCCAACATAAGTTGATCATATTTACAAGCATCTAATTTCTAATATCAGTAACAACTGCTACTGCGGTCTCTCCAACTGGTGATGATGCCTCGGATCGAGAATCATATTTGTCAGTTTTTAACCGTATCGAGTATTTGATTTGTCTCATGCCCGTCCTTATGTTGCAAATTCACTACAAAAAAATCTACCTCATAAAATAATATGAGTTCTGATTTTTTGCAGGAGGACAGCCAATCGAATGAAAAACTAAATATTTCCTTCAGTTGACAGAAAATATAGTTTCTTGTACACTGACAACAAATCTTTTTTTTACTATTTTCGTGAATATATAGACTTTATTGTTTGAATAACGAAATTCTGGATATAGAAATTTTGATTTCGTTAAGGGTATCCCTGCTTCTACATTTTCTGCAGTTATTATTTCATAAAAATGCACCAAATCAATTGTTTATGTTTTGAACGCATAAAACAACCCAAATGACAACAAAAATTTTTTCGAAAATTTTGCATTTTTTCGTTTTTTTCTAAGTATTTTTCTCAAAATTATGTTCTAAAATAACGTTTGTGTCAATTTGACCAGTAAAACTTCAAAATATCGGGTTGACGTAAACCAGCTTTCTCTTCAGTGTTTCCCAAGCTTTCTTTTGAGCCTACTTTTGAAAAAATCGAAGCACATTTTTTCTCGGAAATTTTTTCACGTCACCTTGAAAAATTCATATTTTGAGTTCGGGGTCGAAATTGCAAAAAAACGTCACTGTAAAGTTTTATTTGTTTAGAACTGGCTTTTCCAAAATTTTGAGCTAATTTGCAAATTTAACCTGGGAGGAGATAGATTTTTCGAGGCGTAATGTCCAAAAAACGGTGGTTTTTTGCATGTTCTAGGAAAAATATAGCACTTATCGACAAAAACGTCCCTGTAAAGTTTAAAATAGTAATTAAACAGGTCATGTNAATTAAGGTTTATTTCAAAATAAACTTCAGAGAAGATAGAATTTCAATTTTGGCTTAAGTCTCCCTGATTCGCTAATGTGTCTGGGAGTGTACTCATGCAAAAAAGTTTTGACACATGTTTTTCGCAAGATGAAGGCTAGTTCTACAAACTGGCTAATCGGAATAATATCCTTGAAGCCGTGTTTCGCTAATATTTTATCGAGAATATGTCAAATTAGGGACCGGGATACCATTTTTAAGAACACATGAGAAAAATATAATTTTTTTTAAGTAGGCTTGAAAAAAACCACTTAAACGCTCATCAGAAAGTGCGCTAACGCCATGGCGCGCCATGATGATATTTTTAAGTCTAAGTTGTCAACTTAAGGGGGTCGATGCATTTTGACAGATTTGCACTTTTTGAATTTTTTTCTCTTGATGGAAAACTTTTTGCCACTCTAAAATTTTCGAATAAAAACTTTATCGAACAAAAGTTGACACTTTTAAGGTTACTTCGTTTGATATGATTTTTTCAGATCAATTATTTTTAGTTTATAAATCGTCTTTTGAAAAAATACTCAAAAAACGCGCGTTTGCTATCGATGGTGTCTAAATTGGGAAAACATTTATTAACAAAAAACATTTATTAACAAATAACATTTATTAACAAAACATTTTCTAACAAAACATTATTTAACAAAAAACACATTTTTTAACAAAAAACACATTTTTAAACAAAAAACATTTTTTAACAAAAAAACATTTTTTAACAAATAAAACATTTTTTAACAAAATAAATTTTTTAACAAAAGAAAACATTTTTTAACAAAATAAAACATTTTTTAACAAACAAAATATTTTATAACAAAAAAAACATTTTTTAACAAATAAATTCGTAATTTGGCAATTTCGAGGCCTACTATTGTCAAATTAAAACGATGTCATACCTTTGCGAATTGGACTCAAAGTTATTTTTACTTATTCGCACATTCTGAAGATGATTTGAAAATCGAAAGCTTAATAAAAAATGTAGTTTTTCTAAAAATGCATAATACGGGTGTAAGGTTTTACTTTCTTTTTTCCAAACTGGTTACACTTGATTTCCGCCGTTTGATTGGTTAGTTCAGAAGAGTTTTTCTCAGATTCAACCAATCAAAACGGCGTAAATCAGATAACCGTTTGGAAAGAGAAGGGAAAAACTTACACCCTGTATATCTCGAAAACACCTTTTACAATTTACAAATAAAAACATTTTTTAACAAAAAACATTTTTAAAGAAACAAACATTTCACAAAAAATAAATTTTTAAACAAAAAAAATTTTTCACAAAAAAATTTTTTAACGAAAAAAAACATATTTGAGTTTCAAACTTGAGTTTCCAAACACTACATTAAAATAGAACACACATTTGTTGGAAAGGTAAAATCCTCACACAAAAATATAAAATATATCTCGGTTTGCATTTATATAAGTGTTTTTAAAAAGAATCTATAATCATGCTTTATTAATAAGTACAGAATGGGGAACATCTTCTAACAAAATTTGGAAAACTCGTGCCAGTATTAACGGGATGAAACCGTGCAAAACTTTTTCTGTCAGGAAAAAAAATAGGGTGGTGAGAAGATTAGGGACCCTAATTTTAGGGTTCCGTAGGAACCCTTGTCTTTCTTGCACCAACCCTAGTTTTTGTTGACAAAAGTTTATGCCATGCCCCGGTGTACACTTATATTTTATGTAGTAAAACTGATATCCTTTCCTTTCTTGAAGTATTAGAACGCAGCTTTTAGGACAACGACATATTCTTTTAACAGTAACCATAGACTTTTCCAGAGAAAAGTTGCCATGCCACGAGTGTACACTATAACCGTTATTTTTCTATGAACCCAGCAAAAAAAAATTTGAGGCCTGCACATGGGCCGCGTGTTTTGTCTCTAGCGACTTTCGTGGACCACTAAGAGGTTACCCCTTTTGCAACACTTTAAAGTTATGCGAAAGCTTCAGGTCTTACTATGAACGCAGTAACGAGGCTTTTCTTCATCAGACCTTAGACCGGATCTGGAGGACAAACACACCTGCTTTTACACTATTCTAGTGAGCCTTTTTTAAAAAATCGAACTCGCCCCACATTTTTCGCTTATTAACTCTCAGTGACTCATAATCAGATGCTCTTTTTCGCTTAATTTCTGTTCTTGAAAGAATTCTGACCATTTGCTTCACTTTTCCCGTCGCTGCTAAAATACCATGGAAACATGTTGAATTTTTAAATTTTAATAAAATTATATTTAGGTCATTTTTTGTTATACAAATAAATTGACATTTTTATAGGTCACAAGGCAAATGTGCGAAAAATTTAAATGAGATTCGGAGCTTTTGCCTGCTTTTGATAAATATTTTAGGGCGCACTTTTTTAATTCTTTTCTTTCTAGTCTCACATGTTTGAGCGTCTTTCTTCATCTATAATTATTAAACTGTAACAAAAATAAACGCAAAAACCCCTAAAAAAGGTTTCAAATTTTATATCGGAAATTGTGTTTTTGTTAAAATGGATTTTTTTGTTTAGAAATGTTTTTTTTGGTTAAAAAAATGCTTTTTTGTTAAAAATGATTTTTTGTTAAGATGATTTTTTGTTAAAATTTTTTTTTTTTTTAGTATAAATTGTTTTTTTTGTTTATAAAAATGTTTTTTGTTTGTTGGAAATGTTTTGTTTGTTTTAAAAATGTTTTTGTTATTAAATGGGTTTTTGTAATAAATGGTTTTTTTGTTAAAAATGCCATTTTTTTAGTTAAAAAACTTTGTTTAAAAATTGCTGTTTTTGTTAAAAATGTTTGTTAACATGTTTTTTTGTTAAATTGTTTTTGTTAAAACCCCCTTGCCGTCTAAATTTAAGGTGAATTTAATTTTTTTTTTTGTTATTAATTGATAACCGTGAAAAACGGTCTCGGATCACGGTTTTAAATTCATTTAAATTCTTTACAAGGATTTCGGAAAATATTCGAAAATTTGAAAAAATTTTAACGGTGGATGGGTCGGCCTTACCAATTTGGCAGTTTTTGAGTGAATATTTTTTTTTTAATTCTGTAAAAAGGGGCTTTCGTGGATTTTCTGCCAAACCGATAGTTCGTTTGCGAAATAATGGATTCAGAGTATAACAAGAGCAAAAAACAAAACAGGACATATTTGATAAAGTTAAAGGTGGCATCTTCAATATTTCAGTTGATATTCCAGAAAAAAGTTTGAAATTTGAACAAGAAATGAGGAAAATTTTCTAAATTTTTCCAATTTATTTCTACCAGGAATCACAAAAACCATGTCATATGATTTTTTAATAGCATATTAAAACACATGTGTCACTAATTTTGTAGTTCACAAAGTTGCCTGGATTATAAACCATTACTTTGATGGGCTATATTGAAAAGATATATTATACCCAGTAAAGTTTTTATCACGAGCCATATCCCGTATCTGTCACAAATGCGAGACCCCTTAAACCAACCCCCTAAAACCAATTGGTTGGATGTTGAACTGCAATTTGAACGACATACCTAAAAATTATCGAAATAATTTGATCAGGGTAGTACACTTTGTTATCACTCAAATCAATTTCTTAGCATTTCCCCCCCAAACATCATAAAACAGCACAGCTTCCCCCTCAGAAGGGTACCTTCATGAAAAAAATAGAAGATTTTTAGTGTTTTATATGACTAATATCTTGAAACTACGCACTTCGTAAAACCCCCAATTTAAGTTACAATGATAATATTTTGAACGAATCTCACATCGGAGTTTGAATAAAAATCACTGATTGCTTTAACCGATCAGGAACGTCTTCAATAAAGTGGTTGTCTTAAAAAGCCCACTTCCTCCGTGAGTTTTTAAGTAAGCAAAGTATTTGTCAGATTCTTTTGAAACACAAGAACGTGCGCAGGATCTGTCACAATGGTTTTTAAATTTTATAATATATTCGTCTAAGGATCAATTAAAAATTAATAGAGCCTGATTTTTCAAAGGTCACGCAAAGCCTACTCCTTTCTTGGATATTCAAGTAATAAATTTCGAAACCTTATATCCTAAATTAGACTTATCGTATTTGTGAGAAAGGACGTGGTCGGCTCGAGCTGGTGGGCTCGAGATTTGGCACCATCGGGATTAAATGACGAGTTCGAGCCAAAAAATACTTCGAGGCTTTTTGATTCATCGCCAACTATACTACACTTTAATTTATTTTATCCAGAATGATTGGGTGTAAAGTTAATAATTATACCGTTTGGTAGATGGTTTGATGTTTTTTATGGATGTATTTATTAATGGGAAACTAGTTTAAAAATTCAGTAATTTCGTACTCGTTATCGGTCTTCAAGTAACGCCCTTATTCAAGAAATTACCATGCTAATTTTTTTCCAGGCTTTGAAAAGAGATTAACTATACATATTCTCAATACAAGATCTTCCTCGAGATCATCCTGGAGTCGAATTTAAGTTCTATATTTTTTCGTATCTTACCAATGAGTTAAATTGAATGGGCTTTTAATAGTGATCCGCATACTTAAAGGTAAACATGTGAAAAATAGATTAAAAAACTTAATCNATTATTTTTTGAAATTTTTGTTTTAACAAATTTTCAATAAATTTGATAAATTTTTAGTAATAAAAATTGTTAAGAAATTTCTAAATTTGAATCAATTTCGTTGAATTTTTGTTAAATTCTCAAATTTTCGTAAAATTATCAATTATTCAATAAAATTGTCAAATTTATGATAAAATTGCATAATTTTTTTTAAAATTTTCAAACTTTTGATAAAATTGTCAAATTTTTGATAAATTGTGAAATGTTTGATAAAATTATGAAATTTTTGATAGAATTGTGAAATTTTTGATCAAATTGTGAACTTTTCGATAAAATAGTCAAAGTTTTTAAAAAATTATTTACAATTATGAATTTTCTTTCACACCGAATAATTCGCGATAAGAATAAAACAAAGATTCTTATTCTGCTTTTTAGCACCAGCTACGATGATTTTTGACAATTTTGAGGCCATTTTTGGTTTTTCTAATTATTGTTTAAGGGTATCCCGGTTCCAACATTTTCTGCAGTTGTTTCGTCATAAAACTGCACCAAATCAATTGTTTATGTTTTGAACGCATAAAACAATCCGAATGACAACGAAAAAATGCTCGAAAATTTTGCGTTTTTTCGATTTTTTTCAAAGTATTTTTCAAAATTATGTTCAAAAATAATGTTTGCACCTTTTTTATCGAAGCACCTTTTTTCGTAAATTTTTTCACGTGACCTTGAAAAATTTATATTTTGAGTTTGGGGTCGAAATTGCAAAAAAATGCCACTGTAAACTTTCTATTTGTTTTGAACTAGCTTTTGCAAAATTTTGAGCTAATTTGCAAATTTAACCTGGGAGGAAAAAGGTTTTTCGAGGCGTAATCTCCAAAAACGGTGGATTTTTGCATGTTCTAGAGAAAATATAGCACTTATCGACAAAAACGCCACTCTTAAGGTTTGAATAGTAATTATACAGGTTATGCTAAAATTTAGGTTTATTTCAAAATAAAACCTGAGAGGAGATAGATTTTCCGTTTTGGCTTAGGTCTCCCTGTCTCGCTTATGTGTCTGGGAGTGTATGCATGCGAAAAAGTTTTTACACATGTTTGACGCAATATGAAGGCTAGTTCTACAAACTGGCTAATCTGAATAATATCCTCGAAGCCGTTTCTGGCTAATATTTTATCGAGAATATGTCAAATTAAGGACCGGGATATCCTCAATTTAAAAAAAATTGTCCAATCTTGAAAAAAATGTCAAATTTTGAAAAAGGCATTTAACCCTCTCACACCCTTTGACTGTCTAAAGGCAAACAAATTTTCGGGAGCCAAAACGGCGCAGAAATAACATCGTCACAGACCTACAATTCAAAGATGTCATAAAGTTTGCAATTATATTTCCAAAAATATTGTTGAAAATTTTATACGATGAGCCGTTCGAAAGTTATTTTTTCCTACTTTTTTTTAGGATTTTCGTCAAAATTTCTAAAAAAATTAATTGTGTGAAAACGATACATAATATCGAAATTCTGAGGAAGCAAGTTTTTAGGAAAGTATTTGAGGATTCTTTTTATATAAGTTTATTTTATCTGCAGTCTCTATACGAAGAATAATTTTTTCACAAGTGATTTTTATGAAACTCAAAATAATGAAAAAAANTTTTTTGTTAAAAAACTTTTTTGTTAAAAAACCCCCTGCCCTCCCTGTCTCGCTTATGTGTATGGGAATGTATGCATGCGAAAAAGTTTTGACACATGTTTGACGCAATATGAACGTTAGTTCTACAAACTGGCTAATCTGAATAATATCCTTGAAGCCGTGTTTGGCTAATATTTTATCGAGAATATGTCAAATTAGGGACCGGGATACCGTTAAAATCAAGACAAGATATTTTCAAACTGATTAAAAAGTACTTTCCTAACGCTCAGCGTACAGTAACTGTATTGGGTTAAAAATACCACCAGCTTATTTTAAATTATCCATACTTTTAGAAAAAAAACTATAAGAATAAAATTCTGAAATGTTTTTGTTTGAGCCTCAATTCATGAAGGGTACCCCCTTAAACATTCATGTGAGTTCAAAATGTGTAACTTTTAAATCCAGAGAAGAGATACATTTTGATTGAGACCCCTAAACTAGGGTCAAAATACTGTTTTTGATGATTCTGAAGCCAAATCTAAGAATTCTTTTAAAACGCTCCTAGCTGCTCACGTTATGTCCGGTTACTTTAAGTCATTAATCATTGTTATACCATGAAAACTCAGGAAGGAGATACATTTAACAAAAAAACGTCAGTTTTGTAAGCTCGTTTCTGATTGGACGAGCCATCCGGTACATTCAAATTTTTTGAGGATGCAAGATATTTATTCAAATATCAGAGGGAAGTAATATTTAATCGAACAATTTGTACCTGTCATAAAACCGGCTCTAGAACCGGTAAATTTTGGCGAAAACTGTTACTCTTGAGTTTTATGAATAATAAGACTTAGTTGCATGTGTATTGGCCTCCGGAGGTGACAGTCTACCACTTCCTAAATGTTATTTTTTTCAGCTGCGGTAACCAAACCTCAAACTCAATGGAAGAACGGCCACAATTTGTATAAAATATCTACTTACGCGTACTTCTACAGTGATAAGTTTGTGGTTTCCCAGAATAAGTTGTTTTTCAAACATTAGCTTCAGTATTTTTGAACTTTTTTCAGAACAATCATACCTTCCAAGTTGGAAGTTCCAACTGATATTACATACTGATAATACGAGATTAGAGTCCGCCTCAAATCAACTGGTGTATATCCCTTTAAGGATGTGGGGGACGATAATCTGAGATTTCTCACGAAAACTTTTTTGATTGCCCCTTTTGTAGAGAATTGCCACTGAGTTTTTATAAAGGCGCTAGATTTTTTCTGAATTTGATGTTTTTTTTCCAAAAAAAAATACACTTTGGAGATTGTTGAAAAGATTTTGTGAGAAATTTTGAATGAAAGGTATTCCTAATGCTCGCATCTACCGAATTTATTTGTCACATAATTAAAAAGTTGACGAAATGTAGATCACTTATACTCGAAATACCGCCAAAAAAACGGTATATATTCAATTTTTAATTTTGTTAATTCAAAATAGTTCAGAATTTCAAAACAATAAATCTAGAAATTCCAGCGAGAGCGTCCTGAGATTTTGGATGAGAGAAAAGTTGGAAAAAAGAAGTAGGCTGTTCTAGACTAAATTAGCCTTTGCGAGGTGAATTCCTGTACACGCACAAATCTAAAAAAAATTAACATATTTGTCAAGGAAGAGTCAGGTCTCTTTGCGTGATGGCTCGCCAAATACTGCTGTTTCTGGAACCATCTAATGGGTGAGGAACACCCAAGCTGAGGGCGAAAGTACATTTTCTAACCGCTCGAGATGCGGGCAGCGATATCTCTGAAGTTAATCGCAAAATAACAGAAACAAGTGAATGAGACTGAATGAGGATCGGCTTTTTCACGCTCGATTTTAGACGCCTCAAACCCATTTTCTGAGCGTATGGTGAAGGTATCGAGACGCTCCTGAAAGTACTGGGCACGGTAAATCTATAAGAGTGTACTACGTTGATTTAAAAAAAATAATTATGTCTGAAGATAAGTCTAGGTTTCACTCAGAAACTCAACGGTTGAAGATGGTGTAAAAAGAGCCACAATCTCACTCGTGCCCGCACATACTTAACACATATTTGGTTAATTGAGAGGTGTGGCCTTCATGAGTTCTAGGAGTGTTCTTAGGAGTGTCGTAAGATTGGCTCCGCAGAATCGCAACTCTCATCCCATCACAGATTATAACCACACAAAGTGATGAAAAGGGATATAGGCTATATCCTTTAAACTAAACTATAACCTCCTATAATAGCGTAGAATTCATTTCATAAAAAAAATCTAGTTGAACTATATCTTTCCAGTGCACAAATCGCCGTAAAGAAGCAATGATCACGGTACGTTTGGGCGTTTTGAGGTCTTTTATTACAAATTACTTGAAGTACGTCATAAATGAACGTTATATTTCGAATTGAGTATTCGAAATTCTACTCCTCATTGACACTTTTGTGATTGTGTTTAGGGAGTACCTATAGTCTATCCGCGTTATAACACCTCTCCGTATTCACTTGCGAGATTGACCCTATTAATAAAACGTCCTGTACAATTGAAAGAGAGCTGGTCCAAAATATCCTGAGGTAATCTTGAGACGCTCACAACGCGCTATTTCATATTGTGAACAAAAGCTTTATTTCGGTCTCCATATCATCCGAAAAGTCCCAAATCAAGACAAAAGGCCAATATGCATAAAACAAGAGTTCGGCGAGATATTGGGTCTCCCCTGTAATACTGCATTGAAGCCGTTTAAAGCAGAACAGTTTGCGGTCACAAAAATGGATACGAGTCATCCACACATGCTGACGCGACGGGAATTTTCTGCACCGAACTAACAACCTTCAATTGATGTTATGAATCTATTCATGGTACATTTTAACAGGTACAAATACTGCTTTGGACAAGCAATTTGTCAACAGTTTTGTCTCAATTTTAGAGGTAGTAACTTCTATAAATCGAATGGTCTAAATAATAAATTTATTACAATACCGTCCAAACAAAGTAACATCTCGTTTTGTCTTATTGCTTGTTCTGATCGCATACACTGCTAGTTCACTGGTTTGTGAAATATTTCTGATAGAAAAAGATATCGATTATTCTGGATAGATTCTGGATAGAGCGCCTTTTATGGGCCAACGGCACACCAGTATTATCTTTTCGTGTATTCGGCGTTATGGTTGGTGTAACTCAAATTTATTTTCTGAAATCAAAAGTGGGTCCCTTTTGTTTTTCTAAGCTTTTGAACGTTTTTATTCAACGAAAAAATCGAGGTTTGAGAAGCCAAGAAGAATCATTAAATTTCGAAAAATTTTGTGATTTTTAAAACAAAAAGTGTGTAACTCGAGTGGACGTGTTAGAAACATGAAAATCGTGCTCACACCCAGAAACTTCGATTTCCGGCTAACTATGACTGCCCTTCTTATAAACTCGAGCCATAATAGTCAATGTTTCCATTAATCAATCATAAACGTTTCAAATAGCTTAAAAGTAGACTATTCCAGAACCAATTTCTATTACAATGAAAAAACAAAAAAAAATATAGACAAATTAAAAGGCATTTAATGAGTGATATAGAAAAACAGAGAGACACGTTTACGAAAATATTAGCTTATTACACACCAAAGAGTGAAGATAAATCAAAGATAAATTAAACTTTTATTTATTATTTGAAACTATCCTTAGTATTTAACCTCTCTCAAAGTAATTTGCTATCGCCGTATGTCTAAGAATATTACTTATAGTTAATATTCTTTCACAAAAGTCTCTAGTTAAAATTACTTCTTAAATTGGTGTTGAATATTTTATCTTCTTTCGTTCAGAATGGTGATAGGTCCCAATTTCAAAGTTCATCGAGTACTAGACCTTGAAAGTACGGCAATACCATAATGATATAGCGGAAAGGGGTCGGACTTTCTCAATTGTAACGAATTAATCACATCGGATCGGGACAATAATTTATCGTAAAGCAATTAAAGATCATAAAATGATCATTCATTTCACTAGAGGCGTTCACCGGTCCGATTTCCGACTCATAATAATATGTCGAAATGTAGTATCTTTGTCAGTACTCGAGATCAGTGGTCCTAATGGTTAATTGTAGAGAAGCAAAAAACTCTAATTTTTAGATGTTCTTAACCTTGCTGGTGCTCTAAAATAACCAGAGTCCCACACGCACTGCAGCGGCCTTCACTAAAAACCGCGCTTGTAAATACGGGAAGTGTCATCGAAGTTTAAATGACACAATATAAATTATGTGTCGAGTGGGAAAGAGGTCTGTTATGCTGATCAGGAAACTATTATAGAAAAATTGAGGTCCAAATTGAGCTACCCCGCAAATATAAATACGGCGTAATGCATTGTTGGAAGTTCCTATGTTTTTCCTAAGTAAATTGCCCTTTTGTTGAGAGCCAAAATAGTAGACTAAAAGTACTGGAGCATCCGAGGAAACCATTCCTTCCATTTTTTCCGAAGAATTCGAGATAAAAAAAAGCTAATTTGAAAATTTTCGAAACTTTTTCGAATTTTTTTCCTAACACATTTTTCTGAATTGTTTTCAAAATTATTTAGAAATCGTCAGAATTTTCCAAATGCGTCTCCGCGTAATCCACACTGAGTATGCACGATCGAAATCAAAAGAGAGAGAAAGTAAAGAATATTTTGGGGCTTAAAAAAAAAATCCCCAAAAAACAAATTTTGACGAAATTTTTCATAATGAGAAATATTAACATTTTTTGACAATGAGTCATTATCTCCTGAAAAACCGGCAAGTGCTCATCGAATTTAATATGACCCACACAACCTCGAGACTGGTAAAGGTCTTAATCGCTTGTGATCCACTGTCCAATCCGTTCCAAAAAATTGAGGCCAAAATGACTCCGCTACATAACATGGCGTGTCACGATGGTTAAGATATTTAAGCAAGATATTTTTCTAAGAGCGATAATTTTAGATACACTTGTTGCAAACCAGTAGAGGAAAGTGAAAATGTTTTTGAGAAACTACGCTGAATGTCCAAGAAACTGCATCAAATAATAATCAGGGCAATAAATTTGAATGATTTAAGTTGACGTTAAGAGGGTCGGCGACTCATTTCAAAGTTGTAAAAGTCCGATTTTCTAACATCTTTTTGACTAATTAATAGTGTAATATCTTTTGCTCCCCTTGAACCCAAAGTGCCCCAAAGAAAAATACACATATGAAGTCATTAACAGTGCAAATGACAAGAAGAAGAAAGCACCAGTCGCCATTTTCAGGAGCATTTTGATCTATTAGGGTTGGTGGCCTGCACTCAAATCCAAAAATACCTATCAATTAATATTCTAATTTTTTTTTTAGTATTTTTTTAATATTTCAGCCTTGTCCTGAACCCAAATCCGCAAAGGAAACCACGACAGCTTCACATTTGAGAACAGATTATTTGCCTGAGTGGGTGCTATGTATAAGACAAGGACAGTTTTTCAAATATTTGTACACTGAGTGGCATTTTGAAGTAGAGTAGGAATAAAAGTTACCGTCGCCCACTAAAAGCACCTTTAGTGATGTACATCAGTAAACTCAGAAAGATTTCAAACTATCAACTTCACTAAGACATGGATTTTTCTGTCGTTACCAGAAAATATAGCATGAAAGATTTGTGAATTAGTTTTTTCCCTCTTAATATCGAAAAATAAATCTGAATATGCATTCGAGTTTAACATACACTTTTACATACACTGTGTAGTCATCACATCCCATAGGGCAAATATACCTGGTATTAGAAAAAAAAATCCGTTTTTGGCTTCCAATTTCATGTCATAAACATACAACTAACCAACGACATGACATAATTTATGAAGTCCAATAATATGTCAATTGTCCTAGTTTTTATATCTGGATATCCCCGAAGTCATACAGGACAATCAGTCTAAGTCACATTCCTGGTAGCCTATCTTAAGAACACGATCCTGTAACTTCATTCCCTCCCACTACCTTTGAACCTAAAACTTTATTACGATAATCAACTTTATTAGACTATGCTTCCATTTCTTTGCTACATTTAACATTACAACTGAAAGGTCCCGTTACCAAATCAGCAATAAAATCTCACGAGTACGAACGCAAAACGCTTTTTTAAAACAACTTAATATTTAGTCATATAAGATTACAATCGATCGTAACAATGCCCGTACAAGCCATCTTAACATCCGTGAAACAGTATCAGGCCATCATTGTCTCGATAAGTAACGGTGCATAATGTATAGTTAAATAACCGATAAATAACCTCGTGACAATTATACACATATTATTGCGCATGTAGAACATCCATATCACACATTTTAATTGGTGAGATAGCAACATAAAATACGAGAATAAACGACAATATTAAACATTTTGATCGTTTAAAAAACATCAATATGCACCATTGTATCGGTGAAGAACACAGTATATATACACTGGAACACTGAGACGAATTTGTAAAATTACATTTATTGCTCCTCCTATCATCACATGCACTCATTGTGCAACGGTTGATAACAAAATATAATTAACTCCACGAAAATAACTTGTAAAATAAGCATTTTATTGCTATCTTAACTCCATATTCCCATATGAAGTGTGAAGGAACAAATCAATAATATCACGAAAAACACGCCTGTTAATTTAACATCTCTCTATCGAGCATTTACAATTCCGACCGAAGCATGCCTATTTGAATGCGTGAACAACTATCAATAGCAATATCTTAACATTACGTAGTAAATCAGACACTTCATAATGTGCCCTTGTAACCAGCCAATTGTACGCATTTGGAATGTTAGAGATACAATCTATTTAATATCATTACGAAAATAAAATGTAATAATTAATCAATTACATCACTATCAACAACCACTATAGCACATGTTCCATTTTGAAATGGTGGGGAACAACTATTAATTAACATCACTCAACATGACGGCACCATTGAATGGTAGGTAGACAAACATAATTTAATAAAAATCACCGAAAAATACCAAGAAAACCCGTGAATGAATCAACGGAAAATATCAGTAAAGAACCTGCATAAAACTCACTTGAAAAAATATTAGTTAAAACCATGCATAAGAATCATGGTAAAAAAGAGCGAGATAAACAATGATATATCCAAAGTCACCCATAAATAGTCAGTGGAAACGCAAAATTTTAATGCCTATTATAACATCCAATTACCATCCATTTGAAATGTGGATGAAAAAAATTGTATTAAATCCACGAAAAACATCATTAAAAATAACATTATATTTTCATTCGTACATCGCATTATGCACCAATTTTGAATGGGGGTTATTCATGACATAAAATCATGACGAATGTATCAAGTAATTACTCGTTAGATATACGAAGAGAGAGTCAAAAATAAACTAGTTGTGAAACTCATGAAGTACTAAAAAACTACTCGTAAATACGTGAAAATAAAAGGAATAAAGATGGACAACGTGAATTACATCTGGGAAACAAATGAGAGAGAGAATCGGTAAATATCCTGCAACGAATGACGATCTAGGAGATAATGGTTCAGGAATAACATCGTGAAGATACATCACGAATGACATCTTGGAATAAACCATCGTGAGCAAAACATCACGAATGACTCTTCGTAGAACATGCATAATCACCATGCATAAAATCACAATATAAAATAATCGTATTAAAAATTACAATTTGTCGCCATTCTAGACAGTCCACATATGCATCCAATTTGAGATATGGTGAGCGGAAAAAACATGAAATGAAAACCAAGAAATAGTATCTAAGTTACAAACTATATTCTATTGCCATTTCTACACAACCTGAGCCACCATGGAAATCGGTGGGGAAATTGAGGTATGCGAGTAACACGAAGAACTACATTTACAATTATAGAGAGCTGATGAATGAGCCGGCTGAAAAACAACAACGTAATTAATATATGACGAAAACCATCTGTAAAATTACGACGAAATATCACGAAAATAACGCCGCAGTAAATTACGCAGGTAATATCACGGATATATACCAGTTATAACTCATGAAGAATATCAAAATGTGACAAATACTAGTAAACACCATTGACGAATACCGGGTGAAAACAACTTTTAATAAATGACGATACGACTAGTAAAATCACGACGAATATTCACGAAAAACTATCCAAGTAAAAATCAAGGAGTGATAACGAAAAGAATACCCCGTAAAGTGATTAACGCGAATATCACGAAAACTACTAGTAAATCATTGAATGAAACTAGTAGAAAAACAAGTTGGTAATAAATTGACGAAAACCAACTAGTCGAAAAATCACGTGACGAATATTATGAACAACTACCAGTAACCAATCATCGCGCATCTCCACGAACACACACCAGCAGAAATCATGACGAATAACCATTTAAACTATGTTAATTAAAGCGGCGTGATAAAAACCCACACAAAGACATCATGAATAAAGAGCATGAGAGAACTAAGAAAACCAGTCTGTTGGAACACATAAGTGAAGTAAAATCAGATAACAATCGCAGAGAAACTAGAATACCCATCGTCAAAAAAAAAGAGACATTAAGAGAACGGCACAAATAAAACTCGTCCCAACAAACATCCAGATCGCAATGACGATACCGCTTCCTATAACATGGATTTACGCTTGCATGTCGATTAAACACTGTGCCAGCAATCAGTATAAATCAAAAACGTATAACCCTTGACCACTTTCCGAATACTTTGTAGTAGCCGTCCGACCCTCGGTGCGCGAGAGCGGACCTGTATTGGCATATGAAAAGGGTATAACAATTAAGACAGCCCGCGATCAAACCCTGAAGTCCTGGCATTTGAGTTTCCTAATGAGGTTCACACTTAGGACAGTTTCTACTTCAAAGAGTTAAACCCTGCCATAAATGAAATAACAACATCAGGTAGAAACCGATAAGACAACACATTATTGTTGAGCAATAGCACCCAGTGTATACAGAGAGAGCGAGAGGCTCCTAAAAATAAAGTCCCTTTAATTGACTTATAAAAATAAATTTAAGGGTTCAAAATGTGTGGAGGGAAATGACATGTTGTCCTAGACTACGGTTCTTGTAAGTAAAATGGGATAGAAAGGAAAATTTGATATCTAACTCGATTTCCTTATATGACTAAGAGGTTTATCTAAGATATAAACTTAACGAAATTGTCATATATTTTGCGGATTAAATACTTGTGCAGCTCTCTATTAAGTATTCAATTATTTTTGATGGAGAATTGTGAGAATCCAACACACATCTATTTGGGTTCATCGACATGGCCGTTCAACTAGCCCAATGGGGTGTTGCATGACTACACAGTTTTGTCAAGTTGTATTAAATAAGATCATCATTCGAGAGAGTTGTTTAATTTAAAGAAAAAACTATTCACAACTTATTCAATTATTTTTATTTCGACAGAAAAAACCTCATCACGCTCAGGAAGTTTATAGTGTGAAATTTCTTTTGAATTTCTGTTTACATCCACGTAAATACGTGGATTGTCTTTTCTACTATACGGCACACACACTACTACGCAACACTGCCACAATGGTCTTTATGGGGATCGGTAACTTTTACTATCCGTCCCTACTATCGCACACACTCATGTATATATATGAAAATGTCCGTTAATAAATGACACTGGCAAATAATGCTGTTCCCAAAGGTTCTTCATTTATGCGAGGATTTGCGACGCTCACGCACACACGACACACACTCAAAAAAAAGACTAAAATAGTGAAAAAGTATTTTGGCGACTTTGAAAAGTGAGCCCTCCAAAACTAAGATCCAAAATCAGACTACCTGAACAATCTGGGCATAGGAGTGGAATTCTAATCGACGGCTTGTCGAGTTTGGCAACTTGTTAATGCTCGAGATATGTTTTTTTTTTGCGGATTTGGAATATCACAACAAATTAGATAAAATAACATAATTTAATTAGTCAAAGAAAAATGGTTTGAAAAATCGACTTTACAATTGAAATGAGTTGCCGCCGACCCCTTAATGCGACTTTAAATATCAACACTATATTCTGCCTAAATAATTTATGCATTTTCTTGGCATTCCAGCGTGTCAAAAACCATAGTTGGCACTTCTTGATGATTTCCTGTTTGAGCAATAACAGGGCAAAATACATCAGAAAAATAGAGAGAGCTATATCCAAACGTACCACGCCATTTAATTTCGACATCACATACCTCGCTCAAATATTTCTGAACACGACCTGATGCCAGCATTATAGACCTTTTACATCGACACACTCTCGCAGTCATTTAAAATTCGATGACCACTTCCGGTTCTGGAGTATGATCATGTCAACTGTATTATCTTATTCTATAAAATTTCCGTCACAACGAGCGCTCGACCAGACAGGTTTTATTTGGTGACTGCAATTTTATTTGGGAATAGTCACTCGTATCCCACGTGAAATCCTACCACACACAACCAAAAACGCACACACCACCGTCATTTTTGTCCTTCACAATTAATCGTAACTTTTATTAACTCGCACTCTTGTCATTAATGTTTAAGAACGTCCGTACTGCGATTATGGTGAATGGTTCACTACTTGCGGAATCAAGGTCCAACTGTGTAAAAATTTCCGAAAAAAAATGTGCTCGATCTCTCTCAGCAAAGTAGGTCTCACAAACGCAGGAAACACTGAAGAGAGCTATCACGCATCACACCAATTTTGAAGTTTTAGTGGTCAATATTGACACACACACACGCTCACTGTTTACATAACTCTCGCACGAAAAAATACTTGGAAAAAATCGCTAAAATTTTCGAACAATTTTTTGTTTCATTTGGGTGTTTATGCGTTCAAAACATAAAGACACTTCGATTTGGTGCATTTTATGACACTAATACGCAGAAAATGTAGGAACCGGATAACCCTTAAGGGGTTATGCGACCTGATCCTGTACATTTTCCGTGAAACCACCTATTACTGTAACAACTAAGAGGCTCAATAAGAAAAACCAATTTTCAACAGATCTTGTAACGATAAGTATGTCAATCGTTTTCTCATGGACGCTTTTTTTTTGATCCAGCGACTGAACAATTCTAGAACCGCCAATATAACCGCGATTTTCCCAATTCTCCAGACTTCAAACTTTATCTCCTCCGAGGATATTATTTTGCAAAATGGCTTCAAATTTTTTATTACAGTATTTCAGAACATAGTAATGAGATTTCCACGAGATTTTTTGCAAGTTACAGCCAAACGTCGAAATATGATTTTTGGTCATTTCGCGAAAAAAAATTTCGGTTCGAGTTTTTCGATAATTAGCGCCAAAAGAAAAGCCAGTGAAACACTGAATGAAAAGTTGGCTTAACGTCAGAGTACGAATTTCTGAAGTTTGAGTGGATCAAATTTCGAGCATACGTGTATTTTTTAACTTCATTTTTTTAAAAAATACTTAGAAAAAAATGCGAAAAATTTCGAAAAGAAAATTTGATTGTAATGGGGTTCTTAGTACACTTAATTATTACCGCTGTATCAATTTAAAGCATACAGATTGTCGAAATGTCATAAACCAATTTGTTACATCCAAATTCACGCAAGGAACATGGATGGGAGTAGCTAAAATGCTTGGATTTCGACTGGTTGTCTCGGCCCAAAACTGACCTGTGACGCCCTTAGTTTAATGCATCCTAAGGCACTTAATTTAAATCAGCAGTCGCCTACCCACCCTTAACCACCACCTGCACGAGAGTGTTTCAGAACACACATGACATACGACATGTGACAATAGATATGCGCAGGCGGTCAAATTCAATTTTAAATTACAAAATGACTAAGATAAAATGATTTTAATCTTACCACAGTGTTCCGCCTAGGCGCATTTTTGTGTCACATGACCAAAAATTTTCCGAAAATTTTTAATTTTTCAAAAAAATTTTTTTTTCAGAAGAATAGCAAAGATTTTATTGAGTAGATCCTTATACGCAGAAAAAAAAAAATGAGCTGATTATGCCTCAAAAACGAAAATTAGTGCTGAAAATGGCAAGGGTTTTTGACCTATTCTGACCACTAGAATGGCCCAAGTATATTTTTTTTGCTCGGAACGTTTTTTCGGTTGCCGATTACAACCCCGATCAGCAAATAAATGTTGTATCAACAGTTTTTATCGTTTGTTTAGTACTTGTTAAAACCTGCATAAACAAAAAATTTGCATGCCACATAATTGCATTTCCGGTCCTGATGAGGAAAGTTGTCTAGAGCTCCAAAATTCTGAAATTAAAAATAAGGGGAACTTATCGGTGTCTGTTCTCGATATTCCGCGGCCAAAAATGACACGCCCCAAGATATTTTTGTCCTCTGTGGTTCTGAAACACGCTCGTGGCAGGTGGGGGTTATTCATTATTCCTATTATGCACACAATAAAAAAATTTCAAGGGAATAATCCTATGCTTGCTCACAA
Source organism: Oikopleura vanhoeffeni (assembly GCA_004367855.1). Taxonomy (NCBI): domain Eukaryota; kingdom Metazoa; phylum Chordata; class Appendicularia; order Copelata; family Oikopleuridae; genus Oikopleura; species Oikopleura vanhoeffeni. The sequence goes on along the minus strand of SCLH01001869.1, from coordinate 42,119 downwards.
TGAAATTGAAATGTCCCTTTTTAGAACAGCCCCACCCAGTTTTGTCAATTAGACTATGCCCAGATGGATTTCGACCGGTTAGGCTAACTTTTTTACACACAACCGCTGAGGGTTGCCCACTCTCAGTTGAGAAGGAACAAGATATTCAAAAAAAGGATTTTTGATCCAACCTGACCAGAGAAAACACTCCAAGACCAAAATTTTTGATTTTCCCGACGGATGTCCGGTTAACAAGGAAATGACAGGTAAAAGTTAAAAAAGTCGAATTCTGAGAACATCGCACATTCTTCGAAGCAATTTTTGCATCGGCACCAACTTGTCGCGAAAATTTTTTGGGCCAAAAACTTCTTGTCAATAAGCCGCCAAAGGGTCAAATTTCATGCTTTTGTATCTCTCAATTGAGGGACCTGTGAGCTGAAATATACTTACCCGCCAGGTTTTCAGAAAAATGTTAGACAATAACATTTTTGTCATATACACCTTCAGAGGGTCGGACTGCGCTAACCCTATTCTTCCAGAAAAAAAATATGCCAATTAGCCACGGATTCGAACTCTAACTAAACGTCAGACTTCAAAAACGTTACCCATTACACAAGGGACCACGTTATGCAGACTGCTGAATTTCCTCATATATAGAATAATTGGCCTATTTTCCGTTCGTCAGATGACAAAGCTGAAGAATATCGCCAAAAAAATCTGACGATAATATATGGTATTAATTTCCAAAAAATTAGTTTCGAAGCAATGTGTGGTGTTCTCAGAATCGACTTTTAAAATTTTACCGGTCATTTCAGGTATAAACCGGACATCCGTCGGAAATCAAAAACATCTGGTCTTGGAAGTTTTTAATTGCTGTGTTGGATGCAAAAATTTCGTGTTGTGAATATTTTGTTCCGTTCTTCAAAGTGAGAGGTTCGAAATACCGTCAGGCTGGGTGTTCTAAAAAAAAGGTTAAAACCTTAACAAGAAAAAAAAATGCTGGGAAAACGTAAATCCTTTGACATTTTTGTGCAATGTATACGAACTTTTGTAAGAAATTGTTTTTTGTTATTTGAAACCCATTAAAAATGTGATACAAATCGTAATTAACAAGTGTAAGAAGAATTGTTAATTTGATCCTCAAGGAGGTGTTGATATGACAAAGATTTGATTGCCAAACATTTTGTTAGTTTTGGGTCACAAGTTTAATAGATAAAAAAACTAAGTGGGTGTTCTAATAAACAAATTTAAATAGTACCGTCCAGAATACCTTCAGGAGAATAGAATGACGATAATTTACGGGGCAAAAATTCATAATCCCGCCGATCAAACCTCAAGGTGTCGATAAACCATACAAAGAGCGAATAATACGCTCATTTCAATGCAGAAGAGTGGTTTACAGGTAAATGTTCGATATCTTATTTTTTGTTGCTGCTCTCCACCCTACCTACCTGGTCAACAAACGAACCAATCTGCCCTGCAAGAACCTAGTGGCCAGTTATAGAATATAACACAGTGTCAATAAAAAATTAAAAAGACTAAAAATACAACAACTGCATTAAAAATGTTTCCATTTGTGACCCTGCCAGACTGCTGCTTTGCGCCGAATTTTGACATATTAATAAAAACTGACCTTCGAAAATATTGGACTGCTTAAATATAGAGCGCTGAAACGAAAGTATGAGTGAGAACCGCCAACAATGCGACAAAGATACGACACGGATTATGAACCGACGAATAACGCGAACAGAAAATTTTCACTGTAAAAAAACAGAAACATCTCAAACTTCAGCAATTAACAATCCGTGAACTTTTAATTATGACATTTTTTTTATTTATTGTTGAGTAAAAAGCAAAAATATTGAGAATATAAAAAAATAAAATAACTGCAGCATAGTAAAAAAAGGAAGGAACAATANCCTTAACACCTTTTGGTTAATCTGAGAGGTGTGGCCTCATGAGTGGCTAGGAGGGGTCTTAGGAGTGTTAAGATTGGCTCCCTCAGCCCGCAACTCTCAGATTAACCAAAAAGTGTTAAAGGGATATAGGCTATATCCCTTTAACACTATATCATATAGCGGTAGATTCTTTTTATAAAAAATTATATGACAATATCTTCCAGTGCACAAATCGCCGAAAGAGTCAATATCACCGTAATCGTTTGGGCGTTTGAGGTCTTTATTACAAATTACTTGAAGTACGTCATAAATGACGTTATATTTCGAAATTGAGTATTCGAAATCTACTCTTTTGAATTTTTGTTTGATTGTGTTTGGTGGAGTACCTAATTCTACACATTTTGTATTTCACTTCATTTGAACCTATTATAAAACTCCTTGTACAATTGAAAAACTGGTCAAATTATGATGTAATTTCGAACGCCCACGCGCTTTTCATTTGTGAACAAAAAGCTTTATTTCGGTCTCCATATCACCGAAAGTCCCAATATCGACAAAAGTGCCCAATATTTGGCAAAAAAAATTCGGCGATATTGGGCCCCCTGTAATACTTTATGAAGCCGTTTTAAAGCAGGGTTTGGTCAAAATGGATAGAGTCGGTCAGACCGACTCGGAATTTTGATCGAATTATCAACCTTCAATTTGTTAATTATATATCATGTACATTTTTAAAGGGTACAATACCGCAATTTTCAACAGTTGGTCATCAATTTTAGAGTAGTCTTCTAATAAATGAATGGTCTAATAATAAATTTATTACAAAACCGTCAAAAATGTAATCTCGTTTGTCTATTGCTTGTTCTGATCGCATACACTGTAGTTAACTGGTTTATGAAATATTTTGATAGAAAAGGTTTCGATACGTGAAGATTCTTGGATAAGCTTTTTTGGCCAGTCGGACACCAGGTATACGGTATTAGGCGGTTAGTTTGGTAATAAATTTTTTTTCTGGATCAAAGTGGGGTCCCTTTTTTCTAACTTTTACGTTTTTTTTCTCGAAAAATCGAGGTTTGAGAGCCAAAAAATCATAATTTCGAAAATTTTTATTTTTTTACAAAAAGTGTGTTAACTCGTGGACTTTAGACATGAATCTGTACCCAGACTCGATTTCCGGCAACTAGTGACCATTCTTATAAATCGAGCCATATAAGCAAAGTTTCATTATCAACATACATTTTTCAATAGCTTAAAATAATATTCAGCCAATTTGCTATACAATTAAAAAAACATTTTTTTTAAACGCCCAAAAAGGAATTTAATGGGGATAAGAAAATTAAAAGTTGCATAAATGACCTCCAGTTACACACAAAAGTGCAATAATAAGATGAAATTAAACTTTATTTATATTTGAAACTACCTTATATTAAACTTCGAATGATTTGCTATTGCTCTGTCTAAAAATAATTATTTAATTTTCCGTTCAAGGTCAATTTCATCGTATAAACTTAAAAATACCACCAAAATAATCGGAATGGTCGACTTCCTCATGGAAATATTAGCAACTATGGGTCAATTATGTACTTAAAGGTCACTAGAGAGCAAAAATGGTCAGATTTCACAGGGGGATTTTTGCTCTCTGGCGCCCTCTCAGTACATAATTGACCCATAGTTTCTAATATTTTCATCAAAAAAACGACTCTTCCGATTCTTTTGAGGGTACTTACAAGTCTTTAAAATGAATGGTTATTTGATATACGATACATCATATACGGTTATTTGAAAAAGTACTCAAATTACGTCAAAAAAATTTGTTGATGAACTTCAAACTTTTAAGACTTTTTTCGCATGACACCAAATTCCGAATAAAATTACGGGACGAAATAATCTAAAAATAATTGAGTATTTGTGTACTTTAACCAAAACCTTATTTCTTAATTTGAAGGTCACGTGATCGTTTTTGGACTTTCGTGTAATGGAAAACCAGTCTTACGGGGGTGGGCGTCGTAATCTGGTTCCTTTCAATCCCGCCTCATAATAATTCTAGGGCAGTTGTGAAAAATCTGAGGATACTCGTTTGTAGATCTAGCCTTCGTCTAAAGATTCCATATCGCAAAGTCAACCTTGTCACATCACACCACCAGGTGGTAGGTCTATTCTAGAGCACTAAATGGTTTTTTTTAAATCTATCTTCTTTTAGACGCCACATACAAAGCGTCTCAAAATTTACAAAAAGTAGCGAATGAATGAGAACAAAAAAGTGATGAGAAGGAATTTTTCGATTTTCGATTTTTTTTTCTTCTAGAATCTCACTTAAACGCCGATTTTGCCAGTTTTTCGACTTCAAACTCTATCTTCTTTTAGACGAATGTTTAGAATGAAGCCATTTTTTCGACTAAGGTAGATAAATATAATGCGGTAAAAGTGATGAGAAGGAATTTTTGAATAAAATTCTAGAATTCTAGAAAATTGAATGAAAGTGAACCGGAAATGAAAAGTTCGAAAAAAAAGTTCGTCTGATCGAAACAAAAGTACCACCAAATTGAAGCTGAGATTTCACTGATCAAAAAGTTGGCTNACTTTTTAAAATTTTACCGGTCAATTTCAGGTATAACCGGACATCCGTCGGAAAATCAAAAACATTTGGTCTTGGAGTTTTTAATTGTGTGTTGGATGCAAAAATTCGTTTGTGAATATTTTGTTCCGTTCTCAAGTGAGAGTGTCAAAACCTCAGCTGGGTGTTCTAAAAAAAAGTAACCTTAGACAAAAAAAAATCTGGGAAAACCGTAAATCCTTTGAACCATTTTTTTGGCAATTATTACAACTTTTGTAAGAATTGTTTTTTTTGTTATTTGAAACCCATTAAAATGTATTACAAATCGTAATTAACAATGTAAGAAAATTGTAATTTGATCCCTCAAGAGGTGTTATATGACAAAGATTTGATTGCCAAACATTTTGGTAGTTTTTGGGTCCACAAGTTTAATAGATGAAAAAAACTAGTGGGTGTTCTAAAACAAATTTAAATTAGTATCCGTCAGAATACCTGCCAGGATGAATAAATTGACCGATAATTTACGGGTCAAAAATTCATATCCCGCCGATTCAAACCTAAAGGTGTCGATAAACCATAAAAGCGAATAATACGCTCATTTCAAATGCAGAAGAGTGACAGGTGAAATGTTCGATTATCTTATTTTTGTGCTGCTCATCCACCCTACCACCTGGTCAACAAACGAACCAATCTGCCCTGCAAAACTAGGTGGCCAGTTATAGATATAAACACATGTTAAAAAAATTAAAAACTAAAAATACAAAAACTGAATAAAAATGTTTCATTTTGTGACCCTGCCAGATGCTGCTTTGCGCCGAATTTTTGACATATTAGATAAAACTGACCTTGAAAATATTTGGACTGCTTATAAAATAGAGCTGAAACGAAGCTATGAAGTGAGAAACTGCCCAAAAATGCGACAAAGATACGACAGGATTATGAACCGAAAGCGAAAACGCGAACAGAAAATTTTCACTGTAAAAAAACAGAAAATCTCAAACTTCAGCATTAACAATCTCGTGAACTTTTAATTATGAATTTTTTTTTATTTTATTGTTGAATAAAAAAGCAAAAATATTGAGAATATAAAAAAATAAAATAACTCTAGCATAGTACAAAAAGGGAATGGAAAAATAAGTTGATGGTCATAATTTGGAGTACACATTACACACTGTAGGTCGATTTTTATCCTATCTTTTGCTATAGAAAATGTGTAGGCGCGGAACCAAATTGAAGAAAAACTTAGTCGTAAAAATACAAATTTTAATAACATATACCAACTGGTCTCAATGCAAAGATTAAAAAATAATAGATTACGTAAATTTGTATTTTACTTGGGCCGCTAATTCTGCCTACGCACTTTTTATAGCAAAATATGGGCATTAAAATACTCCCATAATTATCGATAGATAGGGATGACCATGAAATTTGACGAGGTTTTTGAAATTTACATATTTTCGGAAGTCATAGGAATTTGGCTGTATGGCCCCAAAAATAATAAATGCAGGGAATATTTGAGCGATTTAAAAATCTTTATAGGATTTTTACCATTTAATTTTGCCTTTAATAGAAATCTCGGAAGAAATGGTTTGTTCTGGAACGTTTTAAAATAATTCAGTCTTTTTCATTATTCTCAGGAACTCTGATTCATTAACTTCACCATCCCCGTCCATATCAGCTTCGTCGATCATTTCTTGGAGCTCTTCGTCAGTTAAATTTTCGCCTAGTTCTTTAGAGACACGTTTCAAATTCTGAATAGGAATTTTATCAACTGGGTAATAATATTACACTATTTCACTCGTTGAAGGGTTATTAGTAATAACTTATTACTCCATGAGAATCATCAAAAAGAAGAAAAATATGGACTTGGGCATAATCTTCGATAGTCTATTTTGATTAAATTAAAGACAAATCAACCAAAACGCTGATGGAAATATTTTTTTTAAGACTTACCTTAAAAGATATTTTACCAGATTCATCGTCGTCAAATAATTTGAAAGCTTTCAGAATTTCGTCCTAAGATATATGAAATTATTATTTAAAAATATATGCTAAAAATTTGGTATTTTCCAACACTCTTTTACCAACTAAGTTATTCGTGATCTCTGGAAATTGTTTAATCTTATTTAATTTTTTTAAATACCTTAGGATCACGTTCTGCCATCTTTTGGGACATAATCTTCAAAAAGTCGTTAAAGTCGATTGAGCCATTTGAGTCAGCATCAATTTCAGAAATCATTCCTTTTAATTCTTCTTTTTTTGGTTCGAATCCCAAAGCTCTCATTGCAACCTGAAAAATATTTAAACTTTGACGAATTTTTTTTCATTTTTTGCGTCAAACTTTTTTTAGGATTTTGATGAACTCGATTTTTGATATCGGCCGTCCTTTAAAGAATGTAGATATTCCTTGGCTTTTGAATACACAAGTCCTTTTTATTAACGTTTTCGTTTATATTCCATGTGGACAAAGCTCAAAAAAATAACCAAGCAATTATCGCGTTTATTAATACAAAAACAACGAATTAGCTTCAGTTTGCACACAATTATTTCACAAAATTCGTAAACTCTAGATTCTGCACTTTATGTTTTCGGAACTTAACTAAGGTAACTATTATTTTAGGCACGCCCCCCCCC
>SCLH01001869.1:2397-22783 GCA_004367855.1 Oikopleura vanhoeffeni | reverse complement strand
AATAAGGTTTAGTAAATGTAACCTAAATTTTTCTCATTCTGAAAAATTATTATAGAAAAGATCGTTAATTTCGCCACTAAAAAGATAGACAGAGATATTTAATCTTATTGTAGGAGAGATGCTGCTCAGCAACGAGAATGGGCTATTTTCGCCGCCAGTTCCATTCAATTCGATGGCCCAGATAACGACATCAAATTGTTTTTCAACCCTGAGACCTCTAACACTGCCCTCATTTTATGGGTAAAACTGTCCGATTCACGGCATTTTCCCCTTCAAATGCATTTTGAATTTTTTTCTTACTGCCCTCATTTTATGGGGTAAAACTGTCGGATCGCATTTTTCCCCTTCATAACTGCATTTTAATTTTTTCTTACTGCCTTCGTTTTTTTCTTCAAATTGCCCAAAATTTGAGATTCTCTCCCCTTCATAACTGCATTTAATTTTTTTCGTACCTGCCTTTTTTGCTATATTTTTTTTCAAATTTTCCCCGAATAAATAATAAAAAATGACTCCAAAAAGCCTTTTTATTTGTTTAAATGATAAAATTTCAAACTTGTTATTTTTGCCTTTTTTTTCTTAGGACGGACCTTTTTTCAAAAGTTTGCCAGGTCCGGTTATCAGACGGACGGGTGTTTCCGAAAGTTTGCCAGTTCCATTATCAGGACGGCAAAAGCGAATCAGATCGTCCTGTTAGAGGCACGTCTACTGTACAATCCTGCTAGCTCGTACAACTTTTAGAGAATGACGCAAACATATTTTAACCTTTTTAGCTGATAGTTTTTTTATCTCACAAAATATTTTAGATGCTTGCTTCTGATGACTGCGATTTTTATATCGGCGGCAGCAAAATTATAGACCCAAGAAGGCAAAGTCCCGAATTATAAAATTCGAAATCTTTCCAAAAACTGTGCTCTGAGTCAGTTCAAATTGAAATTCAAAATTGTTAATTCTCGCGGGATTCCCTTCATTTCATTTTTGAAATGTAATAAAAAAATGTATTTTTCGGGAATTCATGGCCGTCAGGGCAGATAATAAGATGTTTGAAATGCATAATTCTTCGTTATGTTCTAATTTATCACTGTTACTAACCATCCGATTTTTTAAAAAGAAATTATTCCAGAAAACACCATCAGAAAGTAAACATAGATATGCAAAAATTTTTGACAAAATCAACAGGACTCAGTGGTTGACTATAAGAATCAATTGGGAGAATTCCCACAACGGTGACCGATTTAATTTCATTTTCGTTGGTACTCAGGTATTAGAGTCCATATTATAGTGCCAGAACTAGTGGAAAAATTGTGGTGCATTACGGATAATCTTGGCATTTATTAAAATCAATTTAGGTAAAGTCGCCCCTAATGCAACTTTGTAAATAATTGATGCCCTGCCGCTGGCCAGGGATTATAATGAATTGATTAATTTGTGAAATAAGATTGTATACTTGTAAATATAAATTCCGTGGTTAAATAGAATGGGGAATGGGCGCCGAATGGCAGAGTACCTTTGTGTTAAAAAAATTGTGAATGGTCCCGCGATTCCCTCATTAGACCATTGGAATTAATGGAGAAAAATGTATTTTTACGATTCATTGGGCATCAAGGGCAAGATAATTAAGATTGTTTTGAAATGCATAAAGTTAATCCAGGGATTCAAGTCAGCATGGGGGTTATTTATTCAAACTGTAACTACCTTTGATTTTTTTAAGAGAAAAAATTTTCAAAACAAAAACGTTAGAAATAAAAAGAATTATTGCAAAAAATTTTTGGACAAAATTAGACCCAAGGGTATGATATTGGACAATTCGATATTGATTCACTTGATAGTCCGGTTAAGGTCATAATGGGTCCAGTGGAAAATTAGGGAAAATTGGCGGCCTTAATTTTAAAATTCAATCCCAATAACCGGGAAGAAAAAATCGGGGGAAAATGGACATGTAAATTTGTAAAATTGGTTTAAATCGCGTTATAACGGCGGATTCCCAATACATTTTGAAATTTGGAAAAATGTTTTACGAATTTCGGGTGGTCAGAGTAAAGTATACCATTGTTTTGAAATGCAATAAAACGTTTGTCTGGGGATTCAAGTCTGGGCTAATGTATAATTTTTTCAACTGTATTTACCCCTTCCGGGATTTTTTAAAAGGAAAATTTTTCAAAGAAAAAAACGGGCTTTTAACAATTAAAAAGAATTATGCAAAATTTTGGGGACAAATCAGGACCCAAAGGTTTATTACCTACGATGAATGATTTATTCGGTAAGACATAAAGTTCCAGGAAAGAATGACGTCATTTAATTCCAACTGCAATTTAACCGGGAGAGAAAAACCGAAAGAAATGCAAAATTGTAAAAAATAGTATTCCCGCCGGGGTTTCCTTTTTTGCCATTTACCACATTGAATAAATTAGAAAAATGTATTTTTACGGAATTTCCGGGCGTTCAGGGCAGATAATAATATTGTTTTTGAAAATGCAATACGGTTGGCTGGATCAATTCAGGCCATGTGTATATTCACTATACTACCTTTCTGGGATTTTTTAAGAAAATATTCAGAAATAAACATACTAGAAGATATGCAAATTTTGGAAAATCAGGGGACCCAAGGGTTTATTTGATTATTGGTCAAATACGATATAAATTCATTCGATTATTGGTTAGTGGTCTAATGTTAGGAACCGAAATTTAAGTCTTTATTACAGATGGTGCCTACTGGAAATAGGCTGAATTGGGCATTTTTCAGTATACAATGTATAAATTTATATCCCCCTTCACGATCATTTTCAAAATTAAATGAAAAAAATAAAAAATTCTTCCTTTGTATCGGGCCTTTCGGCCGATTTGGCGGCTCATTTTTTATTTAAATAAAAATTCATATAAAATACCACTTATCGGGCCTGCGCCGATTTGGGCTCATTATTTAACTAAATTAATATTAATTGCGTGGATTCATTTTTTTCTTTTCTTTCTGGGGGCTATTCGATAAAGGGGAAGCCGTTCCTGCCCAATTTATGTAATAAATGGGTTATGATTTCTACTTGATTAGTTGTTCCTGTGGTGAAATTGGGACCGAATGAACTTTTACGGGCATTTAGGATAAGTTCTAATTAATTGAAAAAAATAACTTCATTCAACTGGATTATGGTATTTAAACAATAAGATGTTTTAGATCATCAAATCCCCATAAGTATTTATTCCCGGCCTGCTGTTGTCATCCGATTTCCTTGTAATTCAAAAAATATGGGGACGTCATCTTTGGGGACGAAAAAAACGTCGTTAATATTTAAAAAATACAAGAAATACCGTTTAACAGGGACGGCACAGGAACAGACGCAACCTTTGGACTTTCAAAAAACCTGTGCTTACCAACCGTTAAACAGGACGCAGGATTTATCTTAAACTTTGCCAGGACCATAAACAGGCGCCAGGAATTTTGATTAATTAACATTATTCGAAAAAAACTCGGTGACGGGACAAATAGGGCTTGTTCTAAGGACAGGACAGATATTTTCAATTTTTGTTTCTTTCAGGGACAAGGACAGAAAAATTTTTGAAAATTTTGCCTGCCCTTCTGGGCAGGATCAGAAATTTCAATATTTTTCGAATTGGGGACAAAACGACAAAAAAAATTTCTGGTCCCTTATAGCCAATAACGAACGTAAGTATTTTAATCCAAATTTTTCAGCCAAAACTTTATTTGTAACCCCTACCCAGCTCAAAGGGGAAAGGGGATAGAAGTGTGAGGAAAAAAATGAGGCAAACTTTTACGCCCGATCTTCGGCCACCGTGATTCATTTCGAGAAATAAAGGAAAATTGTTCTATTGTTCTAAATTTCAGCCTATGAAAAAAGGTTAACCATTTTCCCCAGATTTTGCACAAATAAACTGTTCTTTGTTTCTGCATACCTTATGTATTTTTCACTGTTTCAAATAAAAACTGTAATTTTTATCTTGTGGTTTTTACCCAAAATTTCGGAAAAACTTAGGGTTGTTATAACTAAAGTAATTTTTTTAAAGGCCCACCCACCCTTAAACTTGGAAAATATTGCATATTCGTAAAAACTTTTTTCGTAATTTAACTTGCCTACTAACTGTTTGCTCAGGCCGTAGCGGACTTCAACGGTTTTTTTCCCGACCTTTATACAAAATTAGAATTTTCATTCCGTCGGGGAACCCACGTAAAGCTAAACTGGCGAAAAAATTTGTTGCTTTTTTAATGAAATCAATTAACGGGGGAGTGTCGTAATTTTTTGAGACTCTTTATAAGCGAATAATCAATTCTTATGATAAATTATATCCGGTTATGGACTAAGTTGACCTAAGGGATCTCTGGTGGGGCAATTCTTTTTTTTCTGAACAAAATCAGAATTTTAAAATTCGAATATTTTTTGGACCTTCAACCCGCAATTAAAAGGATTCCATTCATGATCATGAACATTTTTCTATTCGTGGAATATGAACCCACCCGAAAACGATGCATGACATTCAACATTATCGAAATGGTCTTAATCGAATTCTTAGGAAATTTCAATCTATTTTAAGCCCAAAACTTAAAACCTATTATCGGAATTTGGACGCTATAGGGTTTAAAAATTGAATTAAGCTGAAGGCCAACTTTTGATTTCAGGTGAAATCTTCAGCTTCAATTTGGTGGTACTTTTGTTCCACAGACGAAACTTTTTTTTTCGATTTCATTTCCGGATCACTTTCATTTAAATTTTCTAGAATTTCTATAATTGTATTCAAAAATTCTCTTACCCATCACTTTACTGGCATTTATATTTATCTACCGTATAAGTGGAAAAAATGGCTTCATTCTAAACATTCGTCTAAAAGAAATAGAGGTTTGATCGAAAAAAACTGGCAAAAATCGGCTGTTCTAAGTTGAACGATTCTAGGAAAGAAAAAAAGTCAAAATCGGAAAATTCCCTTCTCATTCACTTTTTGCTCTCATTTATTCCTCTTTGTGTAGGATTTTGAGACGCTTTGTATGTGGGTCTAAATAGATATAGATTTAAAAAAAAACGTTTAGTGTTCTAGAATAGACTCACACCTGGGTGTGATGTACAAGATTGATTTGAGATGTGTTCGTAGACGAAGGCTAGATCTAAACGAGTATCCTCAAGAATTTTCAACTAACCCTGATTTGTTCCGAGGCGTGATTTAAATGTGACCAGATCGACCACCTACCCCTTAATTACCAACTTCAGAATTTTTTTGTTCAACAAATATTCCTTCAAAATTGTTCGAAACAACTTATTTGAGCTATTCTACAAAGTCCATTCTAAGATTTTTTTTGATTTACAGTTTGAAGTCGAAAACGGATCAAGTGACCGTATAACATGAGAAGTTTCAAAGCAAGAAATTTTATACACAATAACAAAGGCTTTAATGCTATCTTTAATTGCTCCCATTTTATTTTAATAAAATCTGAAATTTGCTATATATATATTTATGAATGCAATAAAATTAAACACTACTTGGAGTATTAATAGTATTTATGCTCTTAATATAGTTTTCTATACTCGTTTATTTTATGAGAGTGTCTTTGACATGCTGGCCAAATGTGGCAAGCGGAGACTCTGGACCAAATTCGACTATGGTAAACATTTTTGAAAATTTGTGATTATTTTCGGTAATCGGACATTCCCATCTCAGTCAGGTGTTTTGATGTGTTGACGCACTATCTCTCTGGGCAGTATGAAGAGAGGAAAAGCATTCATTTTTCGAGCGACAAATACGCTATGCATTTTTGTTTCCATAGTTATATCTTAACTAGATGCATAGTGTAGCGCGTCGGTTATATGTGTGAGAGTTTTGGAGGTTTACCGCTCTTGCAAGAAGTGTGGAAGAGCTTAGGTTTTTGTCTTTTGTCTTTGCATACACGGGCGTTCGATCTAACCCGGGGAATTTAATGATGGGAATGTATTGGTAAAGGGCTTATTAATGACGGTGCCATTATGAAAAGTGAGAATAGATATCTGATTTATAAAAAAATGATCGTGTAGTTAAGCACAAAAGTCTCCGGCTCTTTGAATTGTGCATTTCCTCGGAGCCGGAATAATGACTATTTAATCGGCCAGGGGTCTTATAAATATTATATTTATCAGTGCCAACTTGTCATGTATGTTTTTATGACGTATTTGAAAGTTCTATTCGAGTGAAAATTAATCTTTTGAAAAATCTACTACTATTTTTTACTATAAAGAGGAAAAACTCTTGTGTTTCGATATATTGATCTGGCCACAATCCTACTGTATTTTTCTCAAATCTTTGTTTTATAATTATACAGATTAAAATAGTTTCATGTCATTTGTGCGGAGATAATTTTCACCCAAACCGAAGACTTAATTTGGTGAATCTCTTAATTAAAAACTTCATAGATAATTACTAGGGCTGTCACTGTTCGATTTCAAACGAAGAAAAAGGTTTGGATAAAGGAAAATTGTATGACCTTTTCCTTAAGTTTTTCTATCCAAAAAATGGGGCTTTATTCATTTTCTTTCAAAATTTTTAACTGCCCTTTTGATGTCCAAAATAGAACTGGCCCCTAGAAAACCGGCTTGTAAAACCGGGGAAAGGTTGGCAATAGAATTTGTTGCAACCAGTTCAGGTTGATGGAAAAGGTCATAAACTACTCCCAATTGTAAAATTTTCCAGTGAATTCTAAAATGATTAAAAGCGGTATATTTTGGCTTCCTCGGGGATTTTTTGATACTCCGTAATCCTTTATAAAGACTTACGAGACGGTAATTCAAAAAATCCGAGGAAAAGCCCCAAAAATTAATTTACCCGCTATCATAGGAATCCACTGGGAAAATCCTGGATTGTGTCTTTTGCTAACCAAGTGGCGTGGCGAGACATATTTGATAAGATTTGAACCCAAGATTGCTCAAGGCCTATCCCAAATAGAGGTGGGAAATAAACTTTTCTTCTGATAAGGATCTCTTTTAATATATTAAATTTTAATATTTCCAAATAAACCATAGGAAACCCTACGAATTAAGGAAATTCGGTGTGGATAATCAAAAAATTAACTTTTTATTACTCTAAATTCATAAAAGATAAATTTGCTTTAATTATGTGGGAGGCTTCATCTGGCATAGCATCCAGTTATTTTAGGATTTCTCAGAGGGTCTGACATTGTCCGGCGGGCGGTACTTGAAGGAAACGATTTTTTCGCGCTCTATTGAATTTTGATATATTCTTGCTAACTGCGCGATAAGAACGAATGACTGACAGTAGATTTCTTTGTCTCAAAACTGAGAATATAATTTTTTACATCGATTAAATCAATTAGAGTTTAGTTGTCTCGAAAAGATAAAAAGAGATGATGCATTCTTATAAAATATATATAAACATTTTTCATTGCTCGCTTACCTATCCTATAGATAAACTCTACATCACTTTGAGAGTGAATTTTAAAATGGTGGAGAATTTATAAATTAAATCTAATCTACCTCTCGGAAACATCTCTCCTAATAAACTCTAGTGCAACGATGCCATTTGCACGTGGTGGTATCTATCATTTTTAGTTTATATAATACTCTCAGATGATGGTACCTCTACCTACAAAAAAGATGTCGTATGATAGATAGAGACTATAAATATAACAGTTAAGAGAAATTTGAGAACAAATGATATACTACAACCCAGCCAAACACTGTGCTCTTCGATCTCTTGAACTTACCCTTAAGGCCTATATATATTATCATATACTAAAAGAATCAAGTAAAAATCACCTTTAACTTCTTTTTCAAAAAGGGTTTATTGCTGAGAAAAACAAATCAAAGTGCTTATACACAAAATGCTACTCAAATATAACTTGTTGATTTATTAAAGAATTAATTATGATATCTCTTCTCTTCTGAAGAACTGGTTGAATAAAGTTTCGTAGCGCATATCACCTTGGATGCAACAGGAAACGAGTATAATATGATTAAATGGCATCAATATCGTAATGCGAGACTTGGGGGTTGTGATATCTTAGGAATCGCGGTCATAGTCAGATAGAACAACTACAAGAAGTTTTTATATTTTATTGGAGATTAAATTGCTCGGACCTTTTACTATGCGATTCAGGGTAAATATTATAGAGGTAATCGGATAATAATAATACAGTAGTAGTACGGAGTAGGGAATAGTACAGTAACTGAAAAAAATAATTCAGAGAAAATTTAGAGAGTGTCGGAGAAGTTCGATAAAAAAATATATATACGTATCTATTTAAACTATTAGCTTTTATCCTATAGAAGGTAATGAAATAATTACACTATTAGAATTCGAAGTTTGTTGGGACTCGCTCGTCTTAAAATTTGAAAAATTGATAAGTAACTGTCAATTTTAATTTTTGAGATCAAAATCTCCGACAATAATGAATAATCACATTAAAAATTATTTCTTGGTGGCAAATGTGTACTTTAAAAAATTCATTTGTTATGAATAGACTTATACAATCGTGGTGTTACGAAAAGAATCTTTAACCTTAAAAACTACGGCGATCAAAGGCTGAAAGAAGAAAGTCTACTGCGTAGAAAGGTAATGACCTCTCGTGTATGTTGTTGTTGGTTGTAGATATTTAACATTTTATCTCAATACTAGTGCGTTTGAAAACACTTTCTAATGATCAACTAATGCGGTACTCCAATAGAAAAATCAATATAATAAAATAGACTGACAAATCTCTACAAAGCGACGTGTTCGATTTATAAAAAAAATATTTAAACATATTCATCAAAAAAATTGATATTCCGAAATACATGAATTACAAACACTATTGAACCGGAGAAAAACATATATTTAAACCTATATATATATTAGAATGCGTCTTTAAGGAGATCTGAGGGTCTAGTCTCGGCCAAGATTTGTTCTTCAATTTACCGAAAAGTCTACTATTCCAGGTCTACTGACGTGAGCGAACTATTTAAGGGCGAGGTAGATAGAAGGTGGAGGATAGGGGGGGGGTTCAGCTTAAATGAAAAAGAAGCGCTAAACCATATAATGCAGAATTTCGGATATGAGGGGGATTTTTATTATACATCAGGCTGCTAGATTGGTTTTTAGGGATCCTATACTTAAATATACTCACGTGCTTGCAGAAACTTATCTGTGATAGTGATATATCACCGCGCAGAAGAGATATATAATATGGAATTATGTTGTACTCCTTAGGAAAAACCACCCAAGTACAGCTTGTTTGAAAAATTTGATTAAGGTAAAGTATTCGAGCTTTTTTAAAATTTTAAGAGGTTATTTTTGTCTCGTGTGAGATCCACGACTACTTGGTGATGCTTATATAGTATTTCATTGCGGGAAATTCACCTGGAAGGACAGGCACATAAATATAAATACTTTCCAAACTGTCCATGTACACTTACAGCAGTGGTCTTTATTTTTCCTGCTCTTGGGACGTTTGTTTACAGTTAAATCTTTGTCTTTTTTTAGGAACGGCCTCTTATCGAATATTTCACAACCTCAATTAAATTTAAGATATAAATGTCCATTTAAAAGCGGCTAACAAACCGAGAGAAAGACACTCGAAAATACCGGGCTCTTTGCGGTGCCAAGTGACGTACGTTTTCTCTGTTGTCGGAGTGTTGCGCTCTTTGTAAAGTTATTAGCTGAATGTAGTTCTGCTCCGAGAGAAAAAGTTACATTCTTCGCACGAAAACGAACCAACCAACTGGGTCTAATTTTTCATTAAACCTACAAAGACAATTTTCTTTTCCCTGCTCATTTGGACAAACCGCCAATCAACCTCCGTTAAATTTATCCTTAATATGACAAATACTCACCTGTAGCTCTATTCTATCTAATCTCCAATTCAGAGTTGACGAACAGTGTTAAGGTATTTGCCTGAAAGATGAATGGGGTATTCGGGTATGTTACATGCCTCCCATCTCTTGTTTAATGATCAGCTGGGCGTAAGGTTTGCTCGACGGAGTTATTAAGAAGACTCCTGTTATCCTCTTCCGTAATTTTTTTTCTGCTAATGAAAAGTAACAGAATCATCGGAAAAAAGTATTTTATCTTTATTTGAATGATGCTCAACAAGTATACGGTGCATTGGCTGATCAAGCTTTAGAGCCGTTAGTGCCAAGTGGTGCAATTTATGTGATCGTATTTGAAGAGAGATTGAATTTGAGGAACATAAGATGATTGATAACTCAAAATCCCATCCTTGTCGTGGTTTATTTTATGCGGGTATTTCGAGAACTATCACTTTCGGTATTTAACCGGGGAAGTTGACGCTTAAAAATGTGAGGTAATATTTATATATCACTTGGGGTATATGAGGAGTAAAACTTAATCTCAATTAAAAAAGGAAATTTGGTGTAATTCCCGGATTATTAATCTTTGGGTATTCCATGATTTGAACTGGGGATAAAACTTGATAGAAACTTCCGGTAAATGGGCCTCTCAAAGGAAATATTGAGGTAAAATTGGTGTTATTATATATTTAAATGAAATCACACTTTTCGCGGGGCTGATAATTGTTTGAGAGTGTTACAAGGTACTAAAATCACTTTTAAGAATTAACTACAAAGCATTTTTGGGGCGGTATCTTTTCTCGTCATGAAGCATTTCAATGCACTCTGCCCCGGTTGGACCGGAGGAGGGTTGACAATTTATGGTATTTATTTATATATATGGCTTTATTGGGGGGTTATATTTGGTCAGGAAAATGATTTAAAAATTGGTAACGGTGAATTGTCAGGAAGAAGATAAAACTCTCCGCATTTACTGCCCTTCTTTGGACCATGATAAATTTTATGTCTACAATAAACTAAAAATACAGGGAAATGCGAAAATTACCTTTGAAAATTTTTTCAAAAGTTACCACTTGTCTCACCCAAGATTAAATCGTGTCAAGGAAATCGTAACTGGCCCATAAAAACGCCTGCCCCAAATTGCCACAGGTTTTTGCTAGACAGTTGGCATTTGTAAATTTTTACAGATTATCTGATAATCATTTCCATGAAATTTCTAAAACCTCAAATTACAAAAACTTGTTTATTTCTTGCTATGGAGGGGTGGGGGGTGCAATATAATCGCCGTGACGAGGTTTTTGCCAAAATTTCGGCAGGTCGATATTGGCCCCCCGTGTATCTATTGGTTTGCAATTTATGACACAGCAGTTTTTGGGTCTCTAACCCACCAATGCTATTTATTACTCAACGGTTAGGCCGGCCGTACTGGTCATATACAGGTGTTAATGTATTAATGAAAATCTCTTTTGGGTGGATGAAAAGAACGTGGGTTGTGGGTGGAATGTATTTAAATAAACGAAACATATGATAAAAATCCCAAACACAATGATGTTATATCTCATATTAATAGAATTTTCAATCAATTTAAGGATAAGATCTTAGTTGTGGAAATGTTTGGGAAAATTTCGAGTGATCCATAGATCCATAAATTTGAACATGCGTGATATGGTGCGAGCTCATCCACGTATCAAGTATCCCGATCTTCCTGTCCAGTTGGGTTGTTCCTTTTTCCCATAAACTTATCAAAATATTGCGAAAGTTTCGGATTTAGGGATTTATGATATCTGTCAAGCTCATAAAAACTATTTCTCTATTATTGTCACCGACTCGTAGTATTAACCCTAAAAAACACTGGATGCGTGGCAGATAAACGACAATAGAATTCAAAGTGTATAAGAAGAAAAGAAAAGAATGATCAATAAAACTAAAATATTCAACATATATAATTTGATGGTCATTAACATCCGTCGTATACCGATGGAATTCACACATTTTCTTCAATCTTTTGCTGACGCCTGAAAAATTACTGTTAAGAG
Source organism: Oikopleura vanhoeffeni (assembly GCA_004367855.1). NCBI lineage: Eukaryota > Metazoa > Chordata > Appendicularia > Copelata > Oikopleuridae > Oikopleura > Oikopleura vanhoeffeni. The sequence goes on along the minus strand of SCLH01001869.1, from coordinate 10,980 downwards.
GCCGTTGGGACTACTGATTTAATAAAGGCTCTTTCATGGAATAGGCTTTTTTATATTTATTAAGGACAACAATTGGTTATAACTTATTAATTGACGAGGTCGCATAGCTCTTAGAACATGGTACATCATGTAATTTATTATAACGGTTGTGTTGTGCATACGTGTACCTGACATTTTTCTCGGTGTTCGATGATTATCCAGCAAGTGAATATAAAAAATACGAGAACAAAGTGTCATTGCATCGAGCATGATGGATACTGGTGTTCACCATTATGACAAAAAACTATAGTGTGTCAAAAAAACTTTTCTCTTCAAAAGATGTCATTCAGATAGGGATATACTACTCTCTCAGTACATAGCTTCCCAGCGAGTGAACTCAACAAAATACAAAAAAGTAGTTCCATTGACACCAGGAGATAGGAGTTGTGTTCATAGTAAGATCACAAAAATTATGTCAAAAAAAATTTCTCTTCAAAAAAATGATTCAGATAGTAATATCACTATCATCCCTTCGATACAATGCTGTTCTCAGTCAGCTAGATAAAATACAAAAGTGTCATTGAGACACCAATGGAATGCCGGTGTGTCGTCCTAAATGTCAAAAATATTATATGGTGTCAAAAAATTTCTCTTCAAAAATGATCAGATAGGGGATATCACTATCTATTCTCTTCGGGCGCATGGTTACAAAAATGTAGAAATAGTCTGAGCTTAATAAGAAGTAACAAACACAACAGTTGTACGAATTAGAACACCAAATGCGAATAGGTAGTCAAATGTCAAACTAGATTTATAAATTAGTCAAAAAATTCTCACGAATATCAAAAAATGATTCAGATAGGTAGTAAAAAATCTCTATAATATCAATACTCGTTCATGATTCAAGCAGTGATAAAAATACAAAATAAGTTATTGTCAATTTAGAACGCTCCAGGTGGGAAGGTGTCAAAATGATCAAAAAAATATTGTTGTCAAAAAATTTCTCTTCAAAAATGATTCAGATAGGCTATACTATCATATATCGTTCAGTTCCAAGCTTCAGATATTAAAATATTATATACAACACCAGTGTGTCATTTATTGACACGGCAGGTAGGACGGTTGTCATAGCGTTGTCCGAAAAATGTCCTCCAAATAAATTTCTGAATGGTAAAAAGCACTCTGAACCTAGTAAGCGGGCGCGAGAGAGTTTTCAATAAGTTTTTACCATTAAGATTCTCTGAAAAAGCTCTCGGGTTTACTCTCGGTGAGTTGGGCGAGCAGACAAATTTTAGCCGGGTGAAAAGTCGTATGGACTGGGAGTGGTAGAGGATAACGATAAGAAAGATTCATTGTACGTAATGAATTATTCTTCATTTTGTACACGATTGCTGGAAAAAAACCGTTTGATAGATTACCACTGTCTGGAGTCGTTGGTCGCCTTCGGAGTCAAAAATATAGTTATTTGTTGCCTTTAAAGAGACAACAAAGAGCATAACCTGAAATATGAGATTATCAATAATAACTGTCCATCCTCAAAGTGATTTGGGTTCTGAAGAGTCGCCTCCATCAAAGTGTTCAACCTACTAATCCAAACGCAGGACCAGTTCGGCACGAGCTCACTTCATCTCTTCCTGGAAATCCTTGGGTTCATGATTAGCGTCCTCTGCCCTCCATAAAGCACACATTTTTATTAGGATCTTTTTAGACGGTATAACCATACAGACTCGTTATTTTGAAATTTTATTTCTAAGCTGGCTGCTGCTCTATAGTTGGAGGGCGATGATTATTGAAATGTTTGGGCTTCTTCTTGACGCCTTGGGACCCTTTTTCACATATGTGCGTGATGCTTTTCGACGTGACTACCCTGATTATATTATTGCAATACGGTGCTTTCGCTCTGCTCTAAAAAAAGATAGTAGCTCAGAACGCTAAACTCGTGCCGGATATCGCTGTAATTTATCTCAACTCAAAAGTCATCCAAATTATTATGTTTTCAGAGAAATTTTTCGCAATATTTTTCGATTTATATTACCATAAGTATATTTCTAAAATGACGTTGAAAAAATAACGTTTGCTTGAATTTGACCACTAAAACTACAAAATGTCATCTTGACGTAAGCCAACTTTCTGATCAGTGTTTCCGTGGCTTTTTTTGAGCCTACTTTCCAAAAAATCGAAGCACATTTTTTACGGATTTTTTTCACGTGACCTTGAAAAATTCATATTTTGAACTTCAGCCGAAAATTGCATAAAATCCCACCTTAATCTATTAGTTATACTCTGAAGAATACTTTGTAAAAATTTGATGTATCCTCGAAAATGTATCCTCGAAGGAGATAGATATTAAAGTCTAAAATTGTCAAAAAACGTCGGTTTTACGGCGTTCTAGAATTGTTCAGTCGCCGGATCAAAAAATCCCGCATTAAAAGATGGGCATGGTATGGTTACTTGATCTGTGAAAATTTGAGCTCAATTGAATATATGGTCTGGGAGGAGATAGATTTTGCAGTTTGGAAAAGGTCATCGTGTTACGATACTGTACCTATTGGTGTAATGGTCAAAAATAATTTGTGATGTACTTTTTCGCAGGATTAAGGATAGATCTACAAATAAGCAATTTCGGTTTTTCTCATTAGCTCTTAGTTTGCAGGATATTTCACCGAGAAAATGTCAAATAAGAGTCGCATACCCCCCTTAAATAGGTCTATTTAGACAAAATAACAGATATTTTGGCAAAAAACTACACATTTTTTTTCAAATTTTGACAAAACCACAATTTCAAAAATCATAATAATGTCTTGTAAGAAATTGTTAGAAAAATGTAAGAAATTTTCTCGAGTAATTACAAGAATTTTGCCGAAAAATTACCTTATTCGATGAAAAACAAGAAAATTTCATACATTTTGTCGATTATTAACGACTTTTTGACAAAGAAATAAACTAATCATTAAAATTTCCTTTTTGAGACCTCCGTCTTACATTTTTGGCTCTATAGCGCCGTTCAAGACATTTCTCAACGACAAATCTTAACATCTTTGAAAATGACAATTCTTAAGATGGAAAAAACTATAAAAATGTATTGAAATTTTCGTAAGAAATTTTTGATATTTGAAAGACCATAAAAATGTATCGAATCTTTTGAGTTCACAATTTTTGGGCATTTTAGATGGTTTGTAAGTGGCGGAGCTTCTTATATAATATGCATAATAACCCACGAAGCACTCGGGCAGATAGTGTAACTTCACTTGCTAACTACACTTGGTTAACACGCTAGAGTCACAATGATAGAGTCTTGTTTCCTACGCGATTTTTATAATAAAAGTGTAGTTAGCTTTCCCGACATTTATAGTCTAATATTACGCTTATTGAGACGATATTTATTCGCTCCTTACAGTTTCTAGGGGCTTTTTTGCGTACAATCAGACAAATTGTGTTCTGGCCGATAACTTTAATTTTTAAGGCGATTTGTGGACGAAGAAAATTTTGACGAGGGTGCTGCTGCCATAAATACATCCTTGAATAAAACTATTGTCCCTAGCAATCTAATCAATCTTTTCAATTCTACAGAATTTATCGAAAAAGCTCTGGAGCCGTCTACATCTCAATTTTGGATTTTATTAAAAACGCTAAAAAGTTATCTAGACCACAAGGGCTCTGAAGGATTACTACCATTGAGGCCAAATCTACCTGATATGTTTTCAGATTCAGACAGTTATGTCAGATTATTAAAAGTTTACAGAGATAGAAGTCAGAGAGACCTGGATGTATTTACGGAATTACTAACTGATGTTTGCAACAGTCTAGGAATAGAGCAGCCAGACGAAAATATGGTCAAAAGGTAAAAAATATGATTTATGCTCTGTCGATGACAAAAAATTAAATAAATATCAGAAAAAAAACAAATTATATATACCGTATATATTTTTATTCTTGGGTGTGCGTCTATAAGTTTACCCTATATAAGGTCAATTTGGACAAAATAAGACCAAAACCAACGCTTTTGACCACGCTTATAAAATATTTTAGTTTATTCACTTGAAGATTGAATAAACCATAAATAGCATCTCCACCAGGCTTGTAAAGGGATGCATCCCCGATCGGATTTTCTATCCCCATCCCCATTTCTTCCCTATCTTTTGCTTACACTTACGCAAAAAGTGGTTAGAAAACCCACGAAAAACCCATCCGTTTTACAAGCCTGATCTCCACCATTAAAATCGACTTATAGAAATACTGGATAGATTGTTCTGAAACTTCATGGGAGCAAATAATATACAAAATTGAAAAAAAAANCTAATCTCACATTTGTATTTTAAATCTATTTCCGAAAGAATTTATCCGGAAGTGAAACATAGGCGAAAAATCCTGATAAATCAACTCCCCGTAATGCTGGAACCAAACATTCGAATAAAAATTCAATTTTTTGTTTGGAACGGAATCTAAATTCTTTATAATGTGTTTGAAAGAAAAGATTCTACGATCCCGTTTTTGCCTTTTTTGGATGATTTAAGGTATGCTGGAGCCACAATTGTGGCTCTGTGCTCACAAGGGTTAAGTTCTAAAAAAAAAATCGAAAAAACGCAAAAAAAAAATTTTGTCATTTGGGTTGTATTATTCGTGCAAAACATAAACAAATGATTTGGTGCATTTTTATGACGAAATAACTGCAGAAAATGTAGGAACCACCATACCCTTAACTAATTAGATTTTTAATTTTGGGCTATTAAACAGATTGTATTTTATTTTTCATTTATCGTTTTCGATGGCCGTATTTTACTGAAAATTGTCGGTTTCTCGAAGAAAAAACCATCAAAAAATTACCGATAAAAACCGGCTCTGCGATCCAAAAGTTATATTCTGTCCCAATATTTAGAAAAAAATCGTATGATCAGTCTCGATCCCATCGACAATTTTTGGGGATATCTAGAAAACGATTCGCATTTTTCTTTGTTGCAAACAGACAATTGTCCCCCATTGTTGCCCCACAATTGTTCCCATTTGGGAAAAGACAAAACTTTCGGAAATATTTTGTTTGACACGCGACACCCACCATCTGGTGGAGTTTTGAGCACCTTTTCGCTCCAAAATACGCAAATTACCGCCTGTTTTTGCTGATAACCGATAGACAGGTCGAGGTCAGATAATGGAAAAAATTATCCATGGTTAAAATTTTCTAGGGTAACTTTTTTTCAGCAGCGACGGATTTGACTGTGCTATCGGATACAAAAAAACCGTTCCCCGATATCTCTTAACGTTTGGTCTCCAGAGGGGATGCCCAGTAAAAAATAGTTATCTAATGGTCGACTTTGAATGTAGGACAAAAATTTCAAAATGAATCGGATTCGAAAGAAGGAAATTCCTTCAATTTTTTTTCGAGAAGGGCGGCTTTTTTTACCGGTGTTTTCGTCAATTACCGGTTAACCGGTCAGTCGATCGGTAAGAGACATAGACGAGACTCTGTATTACCCGATTGACTCTGGGATACAATTAAAATTTTTGGAATCGTATGTACCGTTTTCGAGAACATTCGCTCCGATTGCGAGTTTCGCTAAAAAAAAGCCGCCAAGGTAGAAAAAAAAATATTTGAAAATTTACCTTCATTTTTTCGTGTGCTTCATCTTCCTCCTCGTCGGATCCGAAAAGATCGACGTCGTCTTCATCTTCTTCGACGGCGGCTGGGGCACTTCCACCACCGAATGAGGCGAATTCGGATTTGTATGAATTGAGGTTTTTGTACCATCGCACAACATTAACGTATTTGGCTAAAAATATTTTTAATTTTGAACATTTAATGTTAAATATTGTTCAGAATATAATAAATATAAATAATTTATAAATATATATTAACGTAATTACGAATCAAATTTGGTAATTGAAAAGACGCTTTTATCATGGTTTTTTAAAATACACTACTGTGAACTCCGTCTAAGCGGACAGAGTCAGAAACAGTAGTAGTAACACAGTAGTGAAGATGATCTTCGAAACTTTTCATTCATACATTTTTAAGGGTGTCGGTTTGTCCATAATAGTGGATTTTTTTATCTACTTCAGTAGAGGTACCTTTTTTTTAAAGGAACCCACCCTTGTCAGCATAATAACTCGAAGGCCATAACTTATGAGATATCAACAAACGGTTTTTGTATCATGTACACATGTGAATTTGTGATATGGAAAACTTTTTGTTTATTTCCATGTCAACCAGTTCACAGGTTGGGAATTTTCAAAAAATATTTTTTTTCGGAAATAAGCCGTACGAAAATTTTGTTATTTTCACACTTCTGTTGATTCTTTGCCACATAGAGACCGATTATTACCAAGAAGAAATACATTTCGATTAAAATAGGCGAAACAAATTGTGCCTATTGAGATTCAAACTCATAAACTCTCGGGTTAAAAATCAATTACCGGTGAACCGGTTGACTTGGAAAAAACAAAAAAATTTCATATCACAAATTTACATGGCTACACGATACAGAAGACCGTTTGTCCATATCTTGTATGGCTTCCGAGTTATTATGCTGACAAGGGTGGGTTCCTTTAAAAAAAAGCTACCTGATTTATGCACATAGGGAATAAAATAAAGGGAATAACACGCCTACGTTTTTCTACAAATTCGTATCTTGTTGCCTTACACGCCTACGCATTTTTGGGGAGGACCAAAAACGAGTTCTTAATAAACCTATTCTTTCAAGACATGTCAAATGTCAGTGGTAAAGTCTTGTTTGATAAAAATTTGACATGTTTATTCAAAACTACTATCAGCTTTCTGAACAAAAAATGGTGTGAGTAGTTTTCAATAAATAATTTGTATCTACAGCACAAGTAGATTTTTTCGATTTTCAATTGCTTTATTTTAAAAGACTGGTACAATAAAATAGTTGATCACTTCATGGAAAAATGTGTGATTTTTACACTTTCTAGAAATTTAAACTAGAATTTCAGAACAGTCATTTTCCTAACTGGCTCATTATTTGTTTTGAGTTTTCGATATGCCTAACTCGGCAGTCAATATTTTTTATTATTATTTACCATCTGGTGACGATTTGATTGCTGTGAAAAGGGCGACATCTGCCTGGGATGGGACCCATCCGGCCGCGTAGGAGTTAGTCAAGAGGAAGCTGTTGAACTTCTCAAGACCACCAGCTGATGATACATCACCGAACGACATATTCTGATATTAACTGGACTCTAAAATTTTTTAAAAAATATTAGAAAATTCGGCAGATTTTAAATTTATCAATTATTTTCAAGAATTCAATGGAAAAATGTGGGTAATGCTTTTCGTACCCAAATGAGATCATGTTTTCAATTAATTTGAACTTTGGCGAGTTCGAACGCCGAGATACGTAGCACCATGCTTAGAATTCAAAACTACAAAAAACATTTGAAATTTTTCTGAAATAGTTTTGGTACGAGAAGGAGTGAGATTAGGAATAAATCAACATTTTCTAAAATTTGATTTACATAATTAAAAAACGAACACATACTTTTTTCATTTAAATTATTTTTTTCTTAAATTTTTCCGTTTTTAGAGCCACCAGACTCGAAATTTTTGAAAGACAATTTTCAAAATAATTATTCCATAACTCGTTATTTGAAATTGTATCGATTATGTTTGCTAGTTAATTCTAAAGAGAAAATAGCTTTTCCAAATTTAAACTTCCCACTTAAAGTTGTGTCCAAAACTCTTGGCCTCTGTTTTTGCCTAGAGGTGACACCCTAATCTCGATATTTTCTACCACTAAGTTCAACTTTTTATCTCGGCTTTCGCTAGATTTAAACGTTTTTTTAATTCGATTCTGGTAACGTGGCGAATTGAACCTACGTCTATTGAAAAAACAATTTCAACCTACGCTATTCTATCATAACAGAAAATAAATATAATTCTAGAAACTGAGATTTTTTAAATATGTTTTTATTTATTATTAATTTCTCTTCTTTTGCAACGAAAATTTACGTTTTATTCGCTATCACTTAGCAGCGAAAAATTGATTACCCGGTGCGTAGGCGTCTCATAAACTACCTCGATAACCTACGCAGTTTTCGAAAAAAAATCATTGGTGATTTATTCTCATTACATAATTGGTCGAAAAAATCACGTTTTAGCAGGCAACAGAAAACTTCATAAATTTTTCAAATCATTTTTTTCTCTTGATAATTGACCATAATTTCAAAAATCGGGCCTAAAAGGTGTAAGGGTGTCAAGAAAGGTGACAAGCCCAGGGTGGGACTTTACGAATTTTTTAAAAAAGCTTTTTCGTTCTGTTACACGTCAACAATATACTCACGTGTGAAACTCTCAGCCAATCAGGGTCCGCCCTCAATTCTACAACGCAAGAAAACCAATTTTAATAATTCTATCAAAACTTTCTAGTTTATCGAATTTTTCTCCTCTAAAAAATGGGCTATCAGGAAATTTTGAGAATTTTTCGAGAAGGGTCAGGGACCACTTCGTTAATTGACGAGGACAATTGTATAAGAGAGGCGTTAGGAACTTGGGAAAGTCAAGAAAAACTGAGGCACGATTTGTTTGAAAACGAAATCTGTAAGAAATGGCCGCTGGATATTTTCAGGATGAAACATTTTTTAAAAGTTGTAATT
>SCLH01001868.1:70970-82475 GCA_004367855.1 Oikopleura vanhoeffeni | reverse complement strand
TTTTAATATATTTTTGAAAAAGATTGAAACGTAAAAAATGATTAATTCTCTGTCAGAATCTCTATTTTGTGATATCTCTCTCTCTCTGCATAATATATCCGTAATCTCTTGTGAATCCGGAGCTCTCTAAATAATCTCTTTTTCGCAATTTTTTCTTATTTTTTTAATTTCGATTTGAATTGAGATAATTGAGCGGTTTTGGGGAGAGCCAGCTGCTTTACAAACCGAAAAAACAAAATAAAAAAAGTGAGGATGCAATTTTGTCATATTTATTAATTATTAATGACCAAAACATACCTTCAAATCATTTTTCAATGTCACAAATACCTGTTTTTAGATTGAAATTAATGGCGAAAAATGACAATATATTTTTTTTTAATTCCATACATTTTTGGGGGGGTCTGGAGGTTCTTCCCTTACGTGGGCCAGGCAACATATTCATCTCCACCGTCTAGCAGACAGTTGACATGTAATTTTGGTGATTGTTTGCTTACTGTCAGAATGAAGTTTACAATCCGAAAAAAAAATTAAAAGTGAGGATGCAATTTTGTTATATTTAAAAATTATAAATGACCAAAACATACATTCGAATCATTTTTCAATTTCAAAAATAGCTGTTTTCAGATTGAAATTAATGGTCAAAAATGACCATAGTTCTTTCCATTTTGGGGATGGTCTTGAGGGTTTTCCGCCGACTTGGGCTCGCCCACATATATTTAACCTCTCAAAAAACATTTTTAGGACTATTTTGGGGGTTTTAGGACAAAAAATAACTTTATTTTAAAGCCCGGTCTTGATTGGTCGAGCAATCAGTGATTTCCAATAAATTTTTAGGATATGAGAATTTAGATGAATATTTCACTCTATGAAATTTTCGGGTTTTACAATGGTAGTATTCCAGATATTTGGCCTCAAAAACCGCAAAAAACATAATTTTTTTAATCGAATTTTTATCAAAACGGAATCCCCGGATTTGAAATTTTAAGTAAAACTTTGAACTGAAATATTTTTGTTCTTTGACTATCAGAGACATAAATTTGAAATAATAATATAGATTTTTTTATCGTTTGAAATATAAAATTAAATCGATTTTGATATATTTAATTTTGAGCGTTTAAATTATTAAGAGAATTTTGTGTCTTTTTTGATCGAGATAAAACTCGCTCACATTAGTTTAATTATTAATATTTTGGTAACAGACATGATATACTCTATGTCGTAATTTAAGACAGACTCCATCAAAACCTTTAAAGATCATATTGTCCGTTTAAATAATACCAAATTAAATGTGTCTCCCCCTACATAGTCTCGCTCACATATTAGAAAAAATATTACGAAATTAGTATTTAACAACCATGAAGCTTCCAAACGTAAAAATAAGTAACTAACAACCAGGAAGGTCATGAATCTTAAAACGATCTCTTTCATGGACCTGAGAGAAACGTAGGTGAAACTTAAAAAAGGAATTCTAGTAAATAACGACCATGAAGTTCCGTAATCGATATAATAAAACCTCCAACTAGTAAACAACCATACAATTTGGGAGGGGGCTTGGGGGGTCTGTGATTTTGATTTAATTTTGAGCGTATACATTATTAAGAGAATTTTTTGTCTTTTTTGACCGAGATTACATTAGGTAAATTATTAATGTTTAAATATGTTTTATAAGCATCTATCATACGGGGGGGTTTTCTGGCAAAAAAATTCGGCGATATTTGCACATTTGCCGATATGGGAACAAAAATAAATTTTTTGCTCAAAAAATGAAAAAAAAAAAAACGGCCCGGGGGGGGTAAGGGTTTTTGGGAAAAATGACCCCGGGTCCCCCCATAAATTTTGGGTTCCCCCCCCCAAAAAACAATTTTCACCATTTTATAAAGAGTTTCACGATAGGTTTGAATGACTAAATCATCAAGAATGCGCAAAACTTAATACTTCATAAACGCAATCAAATACAAGTTGATTAAAGTAGATTTGAGAAATTTAATCCTGAAAGTGAACTCATTCCTGACGCACACAGACTAATTTGAGGCTATCAATTCTCAAAAAAATTCGGCGATTTCGACGAATATTGGGCACTTTTAAGGCGATATGGGAACAGGAATTATTTTATGCTTAAAAATCGTGATATTACGTAGGGTAAATGTGGCGATTTGAGCACATTTCGGCGAATATTGCCCCCTGTAATGTCCATATAATTTTGGGATTACACCGTGTATGGATAGTCCTTTCCCAAACGAAACTCAGCCTCAAAAACGTTAATATCTCCTATATGCGCGTGTTTTCGAATCCCACTAATGTTTCTTAGTGATTTGTCTTGATATAATAGGGTGCTTGATAATGAACCGCTAAATTTGATCGGTGTGTAATCACTTAAGGTACTATTTTTTCGGCGTGATTAATAAAGAAAAAAATGTGAAAAATTTTAATTTTTATTTTTTAAGCCTTCATAAAAGTGTTCATTCTGCAAACGTTCATATTGTTAATTGCTCACATACTTTAAGTTACTTTAAAATATCAAAAAAACACTTTTCATTATAACTCCCTTCCCACTTGACGCCAATGTGAGAATTTTTTTTTGTAGGCGATATTCTATAAACTGTCAAGACATTTTTCGGGTGTCATTTGCTAATTAGCTGGGAAGAAATCATTATCAACTAGGAAAAAATTCTTTAATAGAAGTTTTTTTTCCAAGAAAATAGAGAAGAAAACAGCTTTCGGAAAAATAAAAATGACTTGCATTGAGTTAAATAAAAAAAATGTCTTTTAAAAGAAAAGTAGGCTTATACACACCCGAATTGAATTCGAGATTTTTAAAAAATATAAAAATTATATAAATAACGTGCCAAATGCACAGAACCGGTGTCACAAGCAAAGTGTTGTAAAATTTCATCAGTAGTTCAGAAACGATATCGCTTGACTCTTCCAGTTCGTGAAATACGGGAAATCAATAGATATCAGAAAATAACACAACTGATTCGGTCTGATTTTTCAAGAATTCAAAACGCATCAAATAAAAATTTTAAAACTTGATTTGATAAACTTTCATAATATTCAAAAAAATGACAAATGAAACCATTGACGAAATGAAATCGTTATGATTTTAAACAGCAGTCCAGAAAATATGTGAACATGCCATGATAAAAGTTAAAGTGGCTATTATTTTTCGTTCTATTCAACAGATTTCGAAAAAACCCAACCGGAAAAAAATTTTGCGTGGAAAATGCGTGAAATTTTTAATAAATGCTTTTGAAATTTTTTTGAAATTTTACGAATTCAAAAATAAAAGTTCGAACTCAAATTTCCTTAAAATAGACAAAAAATTATTTTAATGAGCTGCTAACATTTATTCTGGTCCCAACTAAACGATAATAAGAACAAAAAAATAACCAACTAATTTATTCTCGTAAAATTCAAATTGACGTCAGTCTTCACATCGCTGCTACCCCCTTAAGGGGGTACTTGTCGCTGGTTTTATGAGACATCAGGGGCAATATAAATGCGTCAAATGAATCGGCGTAATAACAAATTGAAAAACCGACCAAATCATCAGAAAAAAAATTCGAAATTCTCGCATTTTTTCGATTTTTTTTAAGTATTCTTTTCAAAATGAAGTTCAAAAATAACGTTTGCTTTAATTTAACCACTAAAACTTAAAAAATATCAACTTGGCGTAAGCCAACTTTCTTATCAGTGTTTTAGTAGCTTTCTTTTAAGCCTACTTACAAAAAAATCGAAGCACTTTTTTTTCGAAAATTTTCTCGTGGGTCCTTAAAAAAATCATATTTAGAATAAGGTCGAAATCGCAAAAAGTGCTCGAGTCTATTGTTTGTATTTGTATAAGCTAGCTTAGTAAAAACATGGATGAATTTTATAATATTTCCAAGGAGGAGATAGTTTTTCCGACAAATAATTGCCAAAAACGGTGGTTTTTCTCACATTCTAGTGAAACTAGAGCGAAATTAGAAAAACTGGTCGAATTTATTTTTGGTCTATCACTTTTACAAATTATATCAAAATTTCAGCCAATTGCAACATAAAACCTAGGAGGAGATAGTTTTGCCATTTTGGCTTGGGTTTATTATAATTTTATTTTTATGCCTTTTTTATGAAAATATGGAAAATTACAAGCATAATGGTACTCGTTTCATTGTGATACATGGCTAGGAAAGCACTTTTTGATGAGTTCAGAAATATTGCGTATGAAAAAAGTAGAAATTTCTTGATTTTTGGAAATTTGAAACGCGATCAACAGAAAAACGAGTCAGAAATTAAGACTCTTTAGTTGCACATTTATCTAGGTTTTGAATGTGTGACTTTTAAATCCAGTGAAGAGATACATTTTGATTGAGACCCCTACACACAAGGGTCAAAATACAGTTTTTTGGTGATACTGAGAGCAAATTCAAAAAATTTCAAAAAAACTCAACTCGGTTTTTTGCTCACGTTCTGTCCGGTTAATTTGAGTCATAAATCATTGTTGTACCCTAAAAACTCAGGGAGGAGATACATTTTGAAAAAATAATTCCGTTATTTTTGTAAGCACGTTTCTGATTGGACGAGCCATCCGTCACTTTTGATTAATTTTTAGGATGCAAGATTTTTGTTTAAATATATCAGAGAGAGGTAATGTTTGGTCCGACGATTTGTACTTTTGCTACAATTGGCCATTGAAAACCCCATTTTTCTCTTAAAATGCGACGACCACCCCCTCAATATCACCGACGCCCCGGTTGGCTAATATTTTATCGAGAAAAATCAATTCCAGCGACCAGAACCCCTTTAAGAAATCACTGAGACAATCACTTAGCCAACACAAGTGTGATTCGAACACGCCCTATAAAGATAGTAATCGTTTTTGAGATAGAGTTTCGTTGGGAAAAGGATATATCTTGAATATTTATATGATGCACAATGCGAGAATATGATATGCAGGCCGCCGCAATTAAAGCCGATTTCATTTGCTTATATGTAAATGCAGGCTGTTGATTGGCTGCTTCAAAGGTCTCCGCCTACATAGTCTCGCCCACATAAAATATTTGTGAAACGCGAATCTTAGACAAACTTTTAAGATGAACTTTTACATCAAAGAAATGCATTTCATTTGTACAAAAAATGCATAATACGGTATTATTAATACTCCTTAATAAGGTGCTTAGAGACATATCAGGATATGGGGCACAGTGTGAGTCTATTTTAAATAGTCTATTTTATCATTTTGGATGGAAAAAAAAATTTCAAATTTATTTATTTGTCTTATAAGCTTAAATTACACTGCGAGGAATATCCTTTTTAACATTTTTGCTAAAAATTGCTATAAATGGCAAAAAATCGAAATTAAAAATTAAAAACTCGCTAAACCAATCAGCGTGCAACATTTAAAAAAATTTTATTCGATCTATCGCACTTTTTTCTAATTCTAGGCGTGCTCCCAAACTTTCAGCTAAATCTAACATAAAAAAGCCTTGAGGAGCTCTTGTCTAAGTTGAACACCGTCTGGGGTACGATGGTGTCTCTTTTTAAGTCTTCTCCAGAAGTGACAAAACCTTTAGGTTAAATAAATTTGAAAAGAGGAAAAAATGATTAATCAAATCACACTTTTCTAGCAGCCAGCTCAAGAAAAAAATTTGGTTTGAAGTTTCTCTTGATAAAATAAGTAAAAATATTAATTTCTCTTTCTGGCTCACCCACTGTATTGTTCTTCGCCTGCTAAATATTTCTTTCTTTAAAATTAAAGATTTTACAATTTTCAAAAAATATTTTAGGTTTTACTCTTCCACAAAACAGTGAGATTAGGGTTGGGACACTTGCTGTGAATAAATACCCCGCTGAGAACCGTGACGATTGTTTAACTCGTGGGGGACGGTCGGCATTGTCTATTATTCATTATTTTAATTTCGATTAAACCGAAAAGGGAAAAGCAAAGAAGCTTCAGATGGATTAGAGGATTACTTTTGCCTACACAATAATATTATCAATACAGTATAATACTGTCAGTATTATCAATTCCACAAAATATATTAATAACACGGAAAGCTTGTTATTCGTTTTTTGAAAGACGATGTCTCATTTAAGGGCATCGTTGCATTTTGACAGATTTGCACTTTTTCAATTTTTTTTCTCTTGATGAGAAACTTTTTGCCACTTTGAAATTTTCAGATAAAAACTTTTTCAAACACAATTTGTCACTTTTCAGCTTACTTTGTATAAACTGAATTTCTTCAGCTTGATTATTTTTACTTTATAAATCGTCTTTTGAAAAAATACTCAAAAAATGCGCGTTTGCTATCGAAGGTGTCTAAATTACAGTAAAATTTAGTAACCTGGATAATGAAACATCATTTTGGTGGTATATTTAGAAGAATATATAAACCCAGTAAAAAGTTTTTCATCAAGAGCCCATATCCGCGGATGTCCGTATCTGTCAAAATGCACCAAGGCCCTTAAACCAACGCAAAATGGGGATGGTAAACCCACGCAAAAGCCATCCCTTCTACAAGCCTGGTCAAGAGAATACACTGTACTTTTCTCATTTTTTTTAAATATATTGTCTCGGTTTTCGGCATTTTAATCAAAATTTATGGATTTTTTAGAAATTCAAAGTACCGTTTTCAGAAACAAAAACACAAAAATGAATGTTTCGAAAGTAACAGGTCTCCGCAAACTCATCAGCTACTTGATTATTTAGGTTCCAAATGTGTGACTGAAAATTTAGAGAGTAGTACAGTGTAGGCTTTTGCGTGAGACTCTTAAAATGAGCTCGAAAAAACGTTTTTAGCCGAATTTATTACACATTTTTAAAAGCTGCGTACGTATTGCGTACGTATTGTTTGGTTGATAAAATAAAAAAAATCCTGTCCATAAAACTCACGGAGGAGTATGCTTTTTAAAATGAAATATCACTGTATTTTGAATCACGTTCCTGATCGGTCGAGCTATCAGTGGCCTCGAATTATGTTTTAGATTTTTATTCAAATTTCACATTATATCAAACTATTGGATCCTACAGTGTGTAGTATTTGGCGTCGAAAATCACAAAATCGCCCAATTAAGTGATAGTTTTAAACATCTATACTCTAATGTCTTTTTAAAATTTATATTTTGCCATTTTTTATTATTATTTTTAATTCAAATTAACTGATTTTCCTCTTTAGTGCCAAATGAAGACATTAAACTAACCATTTGAACTTTTTTCTCTTTTGTTTAGGAAGTGATTTTTGATGTTGTTCGCATTAAGGCGCGGACGGCTCTAGTTGACCTTTTGATCCTCTTTTGAATCGATTTCGGACAAACAGTGAAAAGTTAATGGTCTTACTCAACTTTTTTAACAAGAATTTGCTGAATAATTAATTTTTGTTCCATTTTGCGATGAGACGCGGGAAACCTCTGAGGGTTAACTGATCAAATTTTGGTCTGACCTTGCATACCCTTAAAATGATCAAAAACTTGACTCATAATATTATCAATATAATAAATTTACACTCTGAAAATATGAATATATGAAATAATACTAGTTAATTATAAAATCAATTCAAGAAAGATTCAAAATAATAATTTTCGAAACACTTTTAGAGATTCAAGTTATTCGGCAAATAATTCTCTAGAGTCAAGAAAAATCTGATTTTTTATAAACATTCCTTAACACACTCTCACACACCAAACGCCATTGTCGGGACGCTACTTTGTGGCGAGCTGATTACGGGATAAGTAAAAGTTTTGCAACTTTACTGTTCTTAAGTCCTCGAGCTTAAGGGAAAGGAATATATCTGTTCTGCATTAACAATGAAAGGCCATTCAGGGGCTTAAAATGCTCCAAATTGCAAATACGAACCGGGTGATAATTAAGTGTACTAAAACCCAATCATCAAAAAAAAATTTTTGAAATCTTTCGAAAAAAAATTTTTTTTCGATTCTTTTCTAAGTAAATCTCTTTAAAGAAGATGAATGTTAAAAAATAAACATTGCTATCAAATGATTTGGACACCTAAAACTCAAAAACGCCAACTTGACGTAAGCCAACATTTCTCAATCAGTAATATTCACCTGGACTTTCTTTCTGGAGCTAATACTTTCGAAAAAAATCCGAAGCATTTTTGGGGAAAACCATAATTTTTACGTCAAAATAAATTAGTGTTCAATTTTAAAGGCTCTCTAGAAATCATAGGAAGGAAAAAAATAGAATTATGTATTCCAGTTTAATTTCAGTTGTGAAACTTTCAACTCAGGAATTTCGAAAAAGACTATTTTCTGACCACAAAACTTTATTTTTATAAATAAATGAATTCATAATCATGAACAGAAAAACCAAAATATAAATTTTGACGAAAAGTAACAAAAATTGGTTTCCCCCTTTTTTTCGGAAAATTTATTTTGGAAAATGACCAAAAAAAATCAATCTTTACCGAGTTTTAAGCAGGAAAATTGCCAAAACAAACCCGTCTCTTACAATTAGTTAGTTTTAGGATACTTCGAAACTAAAAATTTGAGTCAATTTATGCAAAATATATCCTAGGAAAGGAGATAGATTTTAGAAGTCTGAAATTGTGAAAAAATCGATCGGTTCATCTGAACGCCAGTCTCTAGAATTGTTCCGATCGCCGGAGGACCAAAAACGGATCTGTGAAAATTTAGAGCTCCAATTTCGACGCATTACCAGTCCTGGGGAGGGGAAGATGTTTTTGCAGTTTGGAAAATTTCACCTTGTTTACCGATACTGGTAGCTATTGTGCGATAATGGTCAAAAATAATTACTGTGATGTCATTTTTTTCGGCCAAGAATTAAGGGAAGAGAGCGGGTATAGATGTCAGACAAAAAGATAGCTGATAAGAACAAAAATAAGCATATAACTAAATCGACCAAGAAAAAAAAGGTTGGTCGGGATATCGCAGCGCCTAATCTGTGTGTCTAGCGCCCTACCAGCGGCAATCTGTAAATAGCTGCTGAAATAGCTACTGGATAAAAATAAAAAGAGAAACGCTTAGAATTTTAACTTAAAAATAAATGCAAATGAAATAACTAGGAATACTTCTTGGTAATCCTTGCTCTAACAAAAATCAGATCGAAATTGAAATATAACAATAACTCAAACATAAAAAACATATTTTTTTTAGATTATTTTTGACCAAAAACAATGCATTTATTACATCACTATACAAAAAATAAATAGCCAATTCAATCTAAATATATTCATTGAGGCAAATTTCAAATCACGACCTTTTATTGAGAAACTCAAGTAGCAGCTGAACTGCGAGTTTAAATGAACAGCTTGTCCGAAAAAAGTAAAATATGTAACACAAACTGAAAATGATATAATAATCTGTGTAGGAATTGTTCTAGTCAATTGAATCTTATTTACGATTTTTCTTTGTATCCTCGGTACTATCAGAATTTCTCATCTTTCAGACTTGACTACAAAATCTTCTCATTCTAAAATATCGTTGGATGACCTAGCCCACCCATCAATTTACCAATTGTTTTACGAGGCATGTACAAATATCTCTCTCGTTTTCTCATTGAGTTGTTGTCTGTGTGAAAATTTTTTGAAATCCAATTTTTCAGAGTTAAAAAAACGCATTACAAACAGCTTCTTGGATTTAAGTTTTGCATTTTTTTCCAAAAGTGGATTGTTCATTATGCATAATAAATTGTTAACTGAATATACAAAGGTTTTAAGTATAGTACTACAAGATCCATACCACTCTAAACAAATAAATTGTTGCTAAAATGTGATTTTATCAGTGAGTAATTAATTAAACGGAAATGCCAGAAGTTTCATCACACAAAATGATTGATGTCTAATATTTGTCAACCTTTGATAAAATGGTGTCTCTTTGATAGCCCATAATTTTGCATACCATTAATAGACACCTACTGTGTCGACGAATTATGTGCATAACTTAATTAATCAATTATTCGCGATAAAAACCTATTAAATATCTTAAGCAAGTTGTTAATTCAACCAAACTTCTAATTATGACTTAACTAATATTACTATGTCAAAAATAAACGACAATAATATGTTTGAGCTCCAAAACTGCAGAAAGAAATGCCGCAACGGCACAAAGTTATTGAGACGCATAACTTTTGTTCAGGCCCTTGTTGGCTTGATTATAATTAACATCAGAGATAATTCAGGATAAAAACGACTCCGAGATTAACAAACGCAAAATTTTCTAAATGTCCAAAAAGACCTGGAGTAAAAAAAAACACGTTATTTCGACCATAACTTTCGATTTAAAAAATCAAAAACAAAAATTAACTTAGATTATAATTAAAGATATACTATCTGGCAGTCACTCTCAGTCATAAAAATTAATGAAAACGGAATGTCAGAATTAAACATCCTTGGTCGACATGTTGAAAAGTATCGACAACTTTAGGCGCACCCTCTTGTGGAGAACATGAAACCCTACTTATGCAAAAAATCTGCGAGAAACATCGGAGCAAAACAAAAAATTATCTTCCAGGGTCAGTTTAGTATTATAAATCAAAATATATTTTACAGCCAACTTTTTGCTGAGACACTACACACCCCTTAAGATACGATCTACCAACAAATTATAGCATATTTCCGGTTTTATTGCTCATACAGCCTATTTAGTTTTCAGAATATAATCATCCGTGAATATGTTTCGAATTATCTAGAAATAATACCCCCTTAGGATAGAGCTAAATTTTATGCATTTAATATAACATTTTGACTTTATTAACCCCGTCGAATAGTGACATTTACAAGAAGTGACCTTCAACCTACGCATGTGTCATTGTGAGAGTGAGAGACAGAATTAAAGTTTCTAAATCGTGATTTCCTCAGAAATAACCTGCAATTTTCGATCTTCAATCTAATGGTGTTTCCCGAATATAAAACCTAACCTACGCAATTTATAAAAATCACTTGTGAAAAAATTTACTGAAAGACGTTAAAACAAAAATTGAAAATTGAGCAGATTCAAAAAAATTTCCTGAAAATTGACTTCCTTTGAAGTAACTTGCGATTTCTGATCTCTAATCTACAGGTGTTGTTCTAAATAGCTCTGTGTGTGAGGGAGTTAAATAATTTATATTAATTTAATATCGATAATTTATCATGAAAATATAAAAAATGTCACTTTCCATACAAACCCTGAATATAATTGAAAATAGCTGGCTCAAACTTGCCAAATACAAGTATAAGGGACGAAGTTTAATTCAAGCTACTATGATTATCCAGCCAAAGGTTAATATTCGCAATCGAAGATGAATCAAATCTCTCATACATATCTATTCGTCGGATCAAGCTATGTCATCGAAAAAACTCAGGATTAAGTTATTAATAAAACTTTTGATGACTACTGTATTTTTAATCAGTTACCTTTTCCCTTTGCTTTTGAGGAAGTTTTTCTCTGCTTCGGCATAAGTTAAATTAATTCGAAAATAATAAATTTCGGATTTTTAAAAGAAATGAATTCGAGACTAATCAAAAGTCATCTGACTCACTATCAGATAAAGAAGGAAACAAATTCACC
>SCLH01001868.1:60772-70962 GCA_004367855.1 Oikopleura vanhoeffeni | reverse complement strand
GATCCATTCAAAATTATTAGTCTCGCCCACATAAAATAAATGGGGGGATAGGGGGTCTCCCTCCAAGTGGGCTTACCCACATCTAAGTGTTTTAACAATTAAGTTCTTGACGTAAGCCAACTTTCTGATCGGTGTTTTAGTGGCTTTCTTCGAGCATACTCTCAAACAAATCGAAGCACTTTTTTTTCTATATTTTTTTCCGGGGTCCTCGAAAAATTCTTTTCGCGTTTGTGGTCAAATCTCAAAAAGTGTCTGATAATACTGCTTGGATTTGTATGAGCTAGCTTAGAAAAAAATTTGAATGAATTTTATAAATTTTCCTAGTTTTCAGACGGATAATTGCCAAAAAACGGTGGTTTTCCACATTCTAAAAAAATTTAGCGAAATTCTAAAATTTGTTTCAGATTAAGTTTGGCCTATCACTTTTACAATTCATGTCAAAATTTAAGCCAATTTCAACTTGAAACTTAGGAGGAGATAGTTTTATCATTTGGGCTTAGGTCCTCTTGTGTCGTTTATGTGTGACGAAGTGTATTCGTAATGACATTTTTCAGAAGCTAAACGATAGTTATGCAAGATAACTAATCTGACTATTATCCTCAAAGCCCTGTATGGTTAATTGTTCATCGAGAAAATTCAATTCCAACGACCAGTACTTTATATCCCTTCACGAGGAAGACAGATATTGTCTAGTTTGGTCTAGTACATTGTGTACTACTTCGAGGCGTTATGTCCAAAAACGGTGATTTTGTGCATGTTCTAGAAAAAATATAGCACATATCGACAAAAACGCCACTGTAAAGTTTTGAATCGTAATTCTTCAAGTTATCTTAAAATTTAGGTTTATTTCAAAATAAAACCTGAGAGGAGATAGATTTTCCGTTTTGGTTTAGGTGTCCCTGTCTTGCTTATGTGTCTGGGAGTGTAAGTAGATAAAAAAGTTTTGACGCAAGCTGAAGGCTAGTTCTACAAACTGGCTAATCTGAATTATTCGTATGCAGCGCTAGCTCTATCACACCTGTCGCGCTCCTAGTGTGGTAGACATAGAGTCGCGCAAAACGTTCGGAGTTAGTAGTTAACCGATGATCAGGGTTTCGGTTAGAATTGACTAAAAAGTTAATTCTAAACCAGTGGTCCGATTTTTCGAAGCTTTCTGAAAGCTGCTTTCAGAACATATTAATGTCTATAGATTATAAGCTATAATTCCTTAGATTTTGTGTGTCCCCGATATTACAAAAATGGAATCACTGGTTCAAGCAGGGATCGGCAGACCCTGCTCTAGTTTGCTTCATTTCACTGTTTCAGGTCAAATTCAGAGCACATTGAGTGATATTGTCATCAGATGCGAGCAAAGCAGCTTAAAACTGTACAGAGCAGAGCTAAAGATTTCAATTCCTGGGTTCAAGAATAGACTTTTTAGTCCAATCGGGCTCTATCATCAGTGATGATTCATCACCAGTGTAAATTTATAAAAATTGAATGAATAGTATTTGCTTTTTAACGTTGGCAAACTATGCTTCCGCTGAGACAACTTAGCTTTGGAATGTGATTTTTTCACAAANAAATTTCATAAAAAACAATCGAGTTTAAAAAGACAATGAACTAAGTTTCAAAAGACATGTTTATTCAGTGGGGACCGGTAGAACGTAATCTTAACGGAGAATCAGAAATATTTAACAGAACTCAAAAAAATATTTACGAGATGGATTCCCAACTTTGCATAGGAGAGGATTTTTAAGTACAATTTTCCTGATTAAGATTTCATAGAGACATTGAGAGGTTTTCATCAGTGCTCAAAATGTTTCACATAACAAAAAAAAGGAGCCACCTAATGATCATAGTCTATGTTTCATAGAGTGGGTTTCATAATGAGAGATTTCGGCCATTATTTTTAATTTTGGTCATTTTGATTCTAAAAATCTTGCAAAAAATGACTTTGTTTTACTTGAAAACTAAACAATTTCTCAGAAGGAAAGTTATGAAAAGTTTTTTCTCATTTGTCTAGTGCTCAANNNAAAAATTTTTGATAATACATTGGTTTGTATTTTAAGACACTACCTTAATATCACCAATTATACAAGTATGGATTATGCCTAAAACGTTTTTTTTAATAGAAGACGCTAAAAGAAGTTCACATTTTTATCAAAATTCTTACCAAACTAAATCACGTGATAAATTTTTTTTCTAAAATTCGAACCAGATAACCGACCAACCCGATCGACCCAAACTTTCAAAATCAAGGCGAAATTGAGAGTCAACACAACTTCTTCATTGAAAGATTTGTTGGTTACTGATGATGGTCTCTGCTTGATCGATAACGACAATTTAAAAGCTTCTCAGGCACAGTGGACTGTATAAATGTATTTTTAACTCCTAGGTGGACAGATTCGGTAAATGATCAAATCAAAATAATTTACATTTCAAATTTCACAAGAATATTTTATTTTTTGACATTTCGACCAATGAGAAAAACTGTTAATAAGGTTGTCTCATGAGGTCCTGATGATCCAAATGTGTATATTATGTCAAAAGTACTACATTTTCAATGTTTTTTCGACCAATCAAACTCTTGCATTACACAAAAAATCACAATCGTCCGATTATTTACTAAAAAAACTCGGGCGAGTCATAATTTGTCTGAAATAAAGAATCCTGATTGCTTCTTTGTGTTTTTTTAACACTTTTGAGTTTTTTTAATATCCGATATTTTCTAATCAAGGATTTTTTGACCAATCAGAAATAACTGCATTGTTTATTTTTAAAAATTAAAAAAAATTGTTTTTTAAATTTAAAGACATTTTCGTAATTTAAAATCATAAAATGTACTTTTGTTGAACAATTTGATGAAATTTTAAAACGACAGCAAAAATTCAGAAAATAACATTATTTTTACAATCATGTGAAAGCCAAACTTCAAATTTCGGAATTTATTCAAATCGAGCTCAAGACCGTCCTTAAAATTAGTTCGTCAAAAATACAATTTTTTTTCCCAAANGATGAAATTTTAAAACGACAGCAAAAATTCAGAAAATAACATTATTTTTACAATCTTGTGAAAGCCCAACTTCAAATTTCGGAATTTATTCAAATCGAGCTCAAGACCGCCCTTAAAATTAGTTCGTCAAAAATACAATTTTTTTTCCCAAAAGTTAAATGTCAAATCTGTAATATTTCAAAGAAAATCATTTATTTATTAATACTGTTTGAAAAAATATTTTAATTATCTTGATTTAAAAATTAAATAGACGAATTCATTTTGTTGAGAATCTCACAATTTGAGAAATCTTTTTCTTCACTTTATTATAGTAGGATTCCGCATTGGGTGATTCGATTTCAATCCATGATACTTACTAGATGCAGAATCGGCTCATTTAAATGATCGTCACGAAAATGGTCATCATTTAATTATTACTGCAACCAAATTATTCAAAAATAAATTTTAATAGGGACAAAATTTGCAATTTCCAGCAAACCTTTACTATGGTTTCCTTGCTATGACAAATTAAATCATTTAATAATTTATCAGGTTTTATTATCTGTATGAATTTTAGTGAATGGGAGATGCGCAATTATCGATTTTCTGGAAACGGTATTATAAACTAGAGGTCATAAGTTACCGCAAGGTGGCGCCAGAGGGGTAATAATATTCTAAGGGATAACCGAAAGTGATATATGGTAATCCCATTTGTCACCACCTTGCGGTCACTTATGACCCCTTATTTATAATACCGTCTCCAGGAAACCGATAATTTTGCATCTTTTGGTACATTCCAATCTTTGAAATATTACTTCCCGTACCGGAAGTTATACTTTACCGGTTAATTTCGACCTGCCGGTTCATCCGATAACGATGCACTTGAAAATCACCCTGGAAAAAACCCTTCGCTGTCGAGTCAGCTTATTTTATTTGTGATACTGGTATTTTAACTCCCGTGAAAACACGAGGACTTAAAGGTCACTTTAAAACCAAAAGGTCTTTTCAAAACTAAATAAAATCCTACGTCTTAAAATGAACAAAAAAATCTCTACAAGATAGCTTGAAACATCTTTACCCATTTTTGAGTTTAAAAATTTGTTATTTCAAATTGTTGTTTCAACAACATCTTTCAACTTGCCAACTTTATTAGCGATATCCAAGATCGGGATTTCAAGACCTCCCGTTTTGCGTTCGCTGTTGAACTTATTTTCAAGGTTCTCATTGGTCAACGTCGCGTTCCCAAGTTATAACGATCCCATTTTGAAAAGGTATTGTTTGAATCTTCGGTTTGGGGAATTAAGAGTATTTATTGGACTGAAAATGTAAATAAGCAGAATTTAATTATAAACAAGCAGACAAAAATACGATTGTATGCAGCTGGATGTGGGCTCGCGAAAAAATTGAAGTTAGAATTTGTTTCGATTAAAACCTCATAAATATCATTTTAATACCAAGAGAAAAATTAAGTTTTTTGCAAATTCACATCCAGTAGTGGCCCAGGCAAAAAATATCTTGTTTTAAGAGCGCCGTTTATCAGCTGTTATTATAGGGAATTACTAGGGAAAATTGAACAGGAGATAAAAAAATAATATATTTTAAACTGGAACACATTGAGGATATTCACCACAATTGTTCCCATAATCACCATCACAGTCGCCATATCTAAAAATTGAAAAGGTTTAATACAGTTATCATACCGCGGTATACCGTGCAGGTGATGTTCAATGGCAGATGATATTAATTATCAGTCACCATAATAAAAAAGAAAAAAACGCCCAAATTAACTGCATTTAACTTCCGTAATTTCTGCCTCGTTAAGACCGACATTTTAAAAAGATATATTTCTGCCTTTAAAAAGGGAAAATCGCTTTAGACTGGCTTTTATATAATGAAAAATTTCAAATTAAAAAAATATTTGTCATAATAATTTTTAAAATGGGTTTTTAACAAAAACACATAAAGTTGATAACATTTTTGAAAAAACTCCGTGCCAAAACAACCGATGACGCTTTGAAAGCATCACCGGGACTTCTTTTCGGTCACAAATAAAACAAAAATCGGAAGCAACACCAAAAATTGCGAGAAAAATGAAGATCAGCACTCAAAAAATGTTGAGCATAATGAGCCAAGAACAACTCAAAAACATTAAAAGTTGAAACACAAATTTTATTGGAAAAATAAAAAAAATAAAAACATTTAATAAGCTATAATTGGACAAAAAACGAGCACAAAAATAACAAAAAAGGTTTTACTCGAAAATTTACTAAAAAAAATTTTAACAAAAAATGAAAAAAATTCAAAAAAAAAGGCCGAAATTGTTTTTCAGAACTGGTTTTTGCTTCCGACAGCTCGTGAAATTCTAAACGGTTCGATATGACAAATTAATGTCTCGAACTACTAAAATCTGAATCTGCGGAGAACAGGCCATAGACGTTAGAGTCGAAAATATCACGTTTTGAAATAAATAAATAAACTATATATTATAGATATTTGGGTAGGCTTAACTCGTAAAAGCCAGTTTTAGTCGGTGTAGTTACGATCAAAAAAGAAGCAGATAATCAGCAAAAAAGAATGAAAAAACCTATTAATAACTTTGCGGAAATCTTATTAATCTTGAAGGGCCGTTGCACTTATGCATATTTTCATAACATGTTTTCATAGATTATACATAGATAAACACAAAACCCATCTGTTTGATCGGTATCATAATAAATAAATTACCTATCCCAGGCGGAATTGAAAACATCCCATTCCACTCCCCAGTCAAAAGTGTTATAACAAGTCATAAAATACTTGTCTCCGTCAACATCATAAAATTTGAATCCTTCTTGGCATTTCATGTAGCAAGTGGCGCCTAATTTAGCTTCGCCAGCGTATGCAACCGGACCGTTCATTGGGATCGTATCACTTTCGTCGCAAATAATTTCAGGGTGAAACCATTCACTTGATATTGTGAAATTAGTATGATCATCAAATCCGGATTCAAATTCACTTAGAATCCAGTCAGTACTTCTGATAGAACAGGCTCCGTGTATACAACTATTAATGGGATATTTTGCTATTCACAGCGGTCAGTGGTAAAATTTTAAAGACTGAAAATGTTAAAAGTAAAAATGGAAAAAAAAATAGAAATGGAAAATTGGCCAGATAATGTAAAACCTTAAAATGAGATAAAAATTGGTCATTTAATTGTAAAATTAATCTTTAAAATTAAGGAAAGTTTAAATCTGATAACGTTATTAACCCTTGTAAGCATTAAAAAAATTCCGCGGAGGCACCAGAGCCTTTCAGCTCTACTTTGAGCATTGTTTACAGTAAAATCGTATCAGATCACCTTCAATCTTTTTTTATAATCAAGTTAAAGAGTTTAATTTTCGAAAAAAAATTTCAAATTCTCGAAATTTTATGTTTAATTTTGGAAAAAAACGTTTGAAAACAAGGTAACCTAAACCACGTAATACTCCCTTATGGTAGGCTCCAGGAAATGTAGAATTATCTCAATAACTGAGCAGTGCTCTGTTCTACGCAAAACATTTGTCTGGAAATTAAAAGATATTTTTAAATAACAAAATATTCATGAAAAATCACGTTTTTGAGAGAAAATTGTTAGTTCACTTGATTAAATGAAACTATTTGAGAATAACTACAATATTAAGGCTCATATGGTATAATCGTACCACTTTGACATAATTTTCACAAATTTATTTTTTATGAAACATATCATATTTTTCATACTAATGTCGAAATAAGATATTTTGGTGAAAAGCGGGTCAAACGTGAACAAAAAAGAAGAGGCCTAGTGATACCAATCTTTGATATTATCTTTAATTTTACCCAAAAGAGTATAATCATGAAATATTATGATTTTAAAATTTTATTTTTTTCACATTAGTGATCAGCATAATTGAGTTGGATCGTATTATACGATTCGTATAATCCAATTTGAAATTATAAGATCGAGTTAAATCGTTATTTTTAATCCGCTTCGAAAAGTTGTAATTTCGGTGTTAGTTGATCCGATTCGATACGATTGAAATTTATGGGTCAAAAAATAAAAACAATTTATGAGAGAATTTGAAAATCTTGATTATTAAAATGTTTCGTTAACCATGAAAAGTGTTGATTTATAGTTAAAGGGCGTATGCGACTCTGATTTTCTGCCTGTATTATATTACAAAAATGCCTCAAATCGATTGTATGTGTTTTGAAAATACAAAANGATCAAATTTTCTCGCAAAAATTAATATCATAAATATCCTTTCCCCAACGAAACTCGATCTCAAAAATGTTTACTATCTCTATAGCGTGGGTTCGTATCACACTGATGTTGTCTTAGTGAGGGATAACACACCGAAATTAAGCGGTCCCAATATCAAGCATCCTTGCCTATAATCATTCTCAAGACAATCACTCAGACAACATCAGTGGGATTCCAACACGCGCTATAAAGATAGTAAACGTTTTTGAGATGGAGTTCCGTTTGTAAAAAGAATCCATTTAAAGGATATACAGTATATCATACGTAAAACAACAAAGAAAATTGTGGTTGGAAATATATCCATAGTGTGGACGCGATTGAGCCAAGTCAAAAAATGAAAGTTCTCAGATCATCTTAAAAATGCCTTGAGGTAGGGTAATCGACCCAAGGGAAGAAAAAATTTCGCAATTTCAATTTATGAACCGTTATCGGAAATTTGATAAACTATACGATTCCATGGTGAAAACGGTAGCATCTAAAGTTTCAATTTCGGTTAATCAGAAATAAAGACAAAAATTTTCAAAAAAAAAAAATGCAAAATTTTTTGCGTCTGAAAAAAATACTATCCATATCCTCAGTTTTTTTGTCTGATGGCTATAACATGGAAATGCTTCAATCGCGTCCACCCTATATATCCATCATGATGCCCAAGTAACTTAAATTTGTCATTTGCCCCGATAAATACCTCGGTGGTCTTTTATTCGGACATCTTGATAAAGGACACCATCTTTTGTGATTAAATTATCATCTCTGTCATAGCATGAAACATAAGTGGGCCAGTTTATATTCTCTTCTCTAGGTAAACCACAAACAGCTTTTTAAAAGTTCAATTTATTCCAAAAATAAGCCAATTCATAGGTATATGAACTTACTATGTTTTGAGACTCTCAAGTTTGAAAGAAACAGTTCAATTTATTGGAGCTTTTAGAAGTTAGAAAAAATAGGTTTTGAGTCCGAAACAAACAGTTCTGCTTTGACATATCTATTACGGGGCCCTGCGGTCACTTTTTGCCACTTTTTCAGCAAAAATTTTTATATGCGGCTTTTGAAAACGACTCATCCGAATAAGTTTTTTGATAGCTCAAACTGAGCACAAATATTTAGTTAATAATACAATAACAGTTAATAAGTCAGAATCGGACCATGTTTAAATTTTCCGATATTTATTTTTTCCGATATTACTGAAATAGTTTAATTGTGTGTTTTATTCAAAAAATTGGAAACAATGGCCCGATTCAGATTATTTTGTTTCAATTTACTTTTTTTCAAATATTTGTGCTTAGTTTGAGCTATCAAAAAACTCAATCGGTTGAGTTGTTTTCAAACGCCGAATTAAATTTAAAATTTGTCTGAAAAAGTGGCAAAAAGTGACCGCAGGGCCCGTAATTGATATTCAAGTTGTAAGAATTAACAAAACGATCAAGTATGCTGAATTTTTGGTCACTATCTAATGTACCAGTCAGTCAGTCATAATCGACCGGTTGTTTAAACCAAATTTGATATAAAAAGTCAGATTCTCATTGGTTCAATTTTTACACAATCCAATTTGAGCACTTAATTTTCAATTTATTTTTATGCTGATTTCGAATAGAGTTGGTGAGACCAATGGGCAATAATGGGTATAAAATTAAATAATGATATTGTGAAATTTCACATATATCAAAAATCCTGCGTAGTCGTACAAATTTATCACTACGTCACAAGAATAGGAAATTACCACTGCAATTCCACTGCATTTCTTTATTTGTGACGTCGTGATAAACTTTTCCGACTAGGCAGGTTTTTCGATATATATTAATTAATTATAAATTTATCAAAATTATGAGTGAATAAAAAAAATAACCATAAAGAACAAGGAATGGATATTCAATGTAAGCTTAACTCTTGTGAGCAGAGAAAAAAAAGTTCCATTTAGGCACCAGAGCCGATGTTGATTACAAAAAGCCTAAGATAGTTGTAGTTTCAAATTTTATTTGCATAAGGAAGTTTAAAGGTTATTTTTAGCAAACCACATTTTTAATTCCAGAATTTTTAGTTCTAGAAAAGTCAGTGACAAAAGCAAGGTATAGCATATCACGTGATAAAAGCTCACAGTGGTGTTCACAAAAAATGTTACGTATGAAATCAATGCACAAGGATCTGGCCTACGTCATCGTTTGCTTCAATTTGATCTTTATATGATCGATCAAAAGTTATTTATAAATAGGTCTTAAATAATCACATACGTGTAATTATCTGGTTTTATTAGTAAAAATAACCATTTTTACGATAAATCGTAATTTTTTCATCCAAATTTTAGTCTTATTAACCTTTGGAGGCTCCAAAGCCGATTTTTCGGTCCGACGCAGTGAGTGAGATATATATATAGTAGATCATTAGTATCAGAGAGAAGAGATAGTGCGATTGCAGAGCATGTGATGAGAATATATATAGATCTATATTATCATGCATGAATATGCTATATATGACAAAGCTATATATATTAGAGACACGAGATATACGACACAGAACGAAACTGCCCTGCCTGAAGGTTCACTTTAAGGAAAAATTCGGGAAACTGCTGCATGATTCAATTTCATGTCCGGCGGAATCTGCAAGTAAATTGTTTTATGTTTTTAAAAGTGAGTTCGATAATTGCGTAGGTAAGTGTTCTTCTTCTTTGGAAAACATCCTGTAATAAGACCGAAAATTGCAGGTTTATTCTCTGAGGAAGTCACAGGTTAGACAAAGTCAACATTCTAATCATTTCTTCCCTTGTTAGTTGTTTGTTCTGACGTCTCGCATATGCTCACAATAAATATTCGGTTAGGTTGAGAACACAATTTTTAATGTCACTTTTATAGTAGGGTTATAAGAAGTCAAAATGTGGAATAAACACTAATATTACTTTAAGTGCTATCCTTATCCGAGGACTAGGAGAACATAAATGCCACACGTTCACTTTGCCGTAATCAG
>SCLH01001867.1:124547-152917 GCA_004367855.1 Oikopleura vanhoeffeni | reverse complement strand
GTCAAAAAATTGGGTCATTTGGGCTACCACGCTGCTGAGGCTAGCTATAAGTTCTTCTTTTCAAATTGGTGACCAGTTTGTCCAATCAAAAGCATGAACCGCATTCGTTTAAGGGTATCATGCTAAACTCTACTCCTCTGCTATTTCTAAATCGATGGATATCAAACATACTAATATACAGGTAGGCTTATATAAATCCGCCGAACTTTTTATGCCTACTTTTATTCCTGTATTTCAAAATCAAAGAAGTTTCTGCTATGATACTATTTTACAATCACATATTGAACAAACTGGTAAATCAGGTTAACAGGGAGCAAGAATTTTTTCTTAAAGTCTTATTTTTAATTCGTTTTATTTCAGGAAAAAATCAAACCTGCACATAATTTGAAAAATAAAAAAGCGAAGAAAAATAGTTGTGTTTTTACAATTTTGGTCCTAGAAATAACTTGATTATGCCAAAAAGTACCGTTCATGCTTTTTTGGGCACGGAAAATCGTATTGTATATACAGGTGCCATAAAAACCTTTTCAAGCATATGGATTACCGGACCTCAGAGTACAAATCCTAAAAATTTGAACAATGCGAAATCTGAACATTTGATTGGTTGATCCTTTCTCAACCTGACCAATGAAATCGGCCTATTGCGCAATCAAGAGTTTTGATTGGGTGCTAATATCTTGCGTTGTTTGTATCATTCAAATATATAGGATTTGTACTCTAAGGTCCGGTATGAAAGCCTTTGGATCATCAGAGCCTATACATAGGTCTGCGTGAGAACCTTAGCGACCAAACAAAGTTAACGAATATAAAATTGTATTCTTTAACTCCCGGGATCACGATTTGAAATGTTTTTTGACATTCACGTCATCGTATAAGATTTTAAATGATACCAAATGATTCCAAAGTATTATGATTCTTGAACCGGCATTAAACTTTTTTTAAATCATTGTTCGTTTTAGCGCTAAAACATTAGCAGATAATAATAAAATTGTTGTTATTTTGGGCAGTTAAATGATGTGCTAAAAGTTAACTAAATTTAGGTCACTCAAAAATCAACATAAATATTGTCAAATTGACAATGTGAATATCATATTGATCTTATTCGCATAAATCTGTTTTGGAATATAAAAAATATTTTTTTGACCAAGAAGATTATTCTTCACAAAATTTTATTTTATTATGATAAATGCATACGATAGATTCCTGAAATACTTCTTCATAATGAAGAGTTTAACTCAATGGGAGTTGACCTCCGATTTAATATTTTAAAAATAGTCATTAGTTTAAAAACTTTAGTTTAACGTTTCTAAATATTTAATTTGATTTATTTTAATTATTAATAATCGCTTTTCCGATTTGAAAAGTGTCTCACAAAAGAATAGATATATTACTTTGCTAGGACAGACCAGAAACATAGTTTATTTTTTGATTAAATGGATTGCCTGAAGAAAAAAGTAGGAGATTTGTTGTATTCAAAATTCAAGGCTAAAGACAAGGAAGCACTTCTGATCGCACAGGAAAGGCTTTCACTAAACTTGTTGATAATGTTCAAGGGAGAGTTAACGCTGATTTACTTTTGCAAATACTTACGATTACTGCGATATTGAACGCACTGATCCTGCAAATTTGATATGCGAGAACATGATTGGCTGGTCGCCCAAATTACGGGGGGGGAATTGATTTTTTTTTTCTAATCTTCTACTTTAAAAAATTACGAATGCAACCTATTGAGTTCATCAAAATTTGAGCAGAGCCAGTTTTTAGGAAAGTGTTTTGTGCATGCTTGACATTTGAAATAAAAATTAATTGGTATACAGGAATAGATATTTTTCTCGGCGTTTCAAAGTATTTGATTCATATTCAGCGGGGTGCGGCGTATACAGTAGTTAGAAAGTTTGTCGCCAAAAAACCCTAACTTTACGCGTAATTCCAACTTTACGCGTACTTTCTAACTATATGCGTACTTTTTGGAAAATGTGCTCTGATTGGTCAATTGGGACAATATCTAGAGTTTAAAATTGCCTTAAAATTTGGTCAGAGTAAGAATTTTTGGTTATTTTAGTTAATTTTTCGTTACAAATCTTCTAGGATGTATAAATTAAATTTTATTGAGAAAAATGAAATAAAGTTAATATTAAATAAATATTAATTCGAAAAAGATTTATTCGAAAATCGTTAAAATGTCAAAGAAACAATAAAAATTATGAAAAAAATAAGTTCACAGTAAATCACTCTCAGACAACCAGAAAAATAAATATTTTTATTTGAATAACTATTGGCCCATTTTCAAGCTAGCCGACATTGTCTGCGAGACTTGAAAACATGTTTTTTAACTCCTTGAAATACTGACACTTTTTTGGTCTATCGGAACATGTTTTTAAAAAAGTGTATTTTTCATTGTCGCGCCGACCAGATAATCATGGTCTGAAAATCTTGTTTATAACGCCTATCTTTTGCCTAGGAACGTTTGAAAAAAAAACCTATCTTTAGTCTGTAACTATACGCCGCACGACAGGATCAAATAAATTAATTTTCAAATGCGTAGGTTTATGCGGAGGCTTACGTAGGTTTTTGCCTTGAATCTAACTATACGCGTATAACTATACGCCGCACCCCGCTGTAGTAAATATCTTATATCCTTGAAGATGGCCCATTTTTAGTAATTGATACTGACATTTTGACTTCATTTACTCAAAATGGACTATCATTTTGGATTCAAGATATATACTGTATGCCCTCGCTTCGATTTTGTGCCAAAAATATTTTTCTATTTAAAAAAACTAAAAATTTTTAAGTTATTTCACTACTTTAAAAAATTAAATATTAAGAGAAGGGGAATTATGGGAATTTGCGCTGAATCGTTTTTTACATATTAATTTAATCATGATATTAAGAACGAACTATCGTAAAAACTTTCAATTTGACCTTGCTTTTGAACTTTGTCTATTTACAAAGTACATATAGCTAGTTTCTTCAATATTTCCTTCAGATGAACATTAAAATGCAGATCTTCCGGAAAAGCTACTCGCATCCGTTATTACATCAAAAATCGCTATTAATTATTTGATATTCAAACTTTGAGTTTTGTTTTTAAATTTCGGCAAAAAATATTGGCAAATTCGGCAATATTGGCAGAGGAAGTATTTGACCTCAAAATCGTGAAATTGCGTAACTATTTTTTGGCAAATTCGGCGATATCGCCCAATTTTAATAAACAAATTAAATTAAATAAATTTTCAAAGTTGCCATATTTTGAATTTAAGGGAGTGGTTGTCGCTGATAAAACTGTTTTTTGAAGTTTTCAAACATGGTTTCTTGATGAACTGGTAGAAGTGGTATCAAAAAAACTTTCTGAACGTGAAGAACAAGTCTCAAAGATAATTTCAACACTAATTGTAATATGATACAATCCAACCTACGCCCACGCACTAACCCTGGGTAAGCCTCTCAAAAAGAAGACTAAAAAGCTTACTCCTTCTACAATTTACATCAATTTTTTCTAATTTTTTGAGTCAAGTTTTGGAGAAGCAATATCAACAATAATCTTAAACCCCTCTTTTCGAAATTTTGCTTTTGACAGACAGTTTTTTTTTGACCAATTTTCGTCGAAATTTTTGACGGCCTTTTTGCATTTTTGTCCGTTAAGAGCAAAATTTTGACAAAAAGGGCTTTAAATTATTGTTGATATTGCTTCTCCGGACTTTGACCCGAAAAAATTTTGTAAATTGTAGGAGGAGTAAGCTTTTTGAGTTTCAAATATCGAAAAATTATAGTAACGCTTATATGCCTCCAGAACAAAGACTGATCAAAATTTCGAATTAAACGCTCTAGATTATTGTTAACCTAGTTTTGAGCTTTCATTTAAAGTATAAACCGAAAATTTATCTTAAAAATTAGCGGAGGTGTAGGTTTTTGAAAAAGCTTCTAAATCTCGATTTCAGATTTCGTTTTTTAATGTTTTGTCCGACAAAAGCTAAATTCCACAAAAACTGCTCTAGATTATTCTTCGTATTGATGAGTTGGAGCCTGACACAACAAAAATTAATAAAAATGATGAAGACTGACGGAGAATAAAGCTTTTTAGTGTTTTTTGTAAGCTTTACTATACGTTCATGTGAGTGCGTAGGTTGGATTGTATCAGATCACTGGAATTCTAGAAATGATTGCGAAGAGTTGTTATTACGTTGAAAAGTTTTTGGAATTCCATCTCTGCCAGTTTAGTCAGAAACCGCATCTAAAAACAGGAAAATCAAATTCCTCAATATTCAACAAATTGTACGGTTGATGGTCAAAAAGTAAACGCAATATACTACGTTTATCCAGACAACGCCCCTCAAGTAATCCTTCGAGAATGTTTCGAAATTTTGAATTTTTCTGAGTTCTTTCTTGTTTTTAAAATAATTTTATGGTTTCTGAGTGTTCCCAAGCAATGTCATGCTATTTTGACAAATTAAAGTACCCCAAAAAGAATAAGACCGCTGACCCCTTAAGGAGGTGGTCGTCGCATTTTAATGGGTTTTCGATAGCCAATTGTCACACAAGTACAAATCGTTGGACCAACTTTTACCTCTCTTTGATATATTTCAACAAAAATCTTGCATTCTGAAAAACAATCCAAATTAACGGATAACTCGTCCAATCAGAAACGTGCTTACAAAAGTGACGGAATTATTTTTCAAAATGTATCTCCTCCCTGAGTTTTTAAGGTTCAACAATGATTCATGGTTTGAATTAATCGTACAGAACGTGAGCAGACCGCCTTGTTGAGTTTTTGAGAAAAATCTTTGATTTGGCTTCAGATTAAACAAAAGAAAAGTTTTTGGTGATTCTAAAGCCAAATCGAAGAATTTTCTGAAAAAATTAACAAGGCGGTCTGCTCACGTTCTGTCCGGTTGATTTAAATCAGGAATCATTGTTGTATTTTGAAAACTCAGGGAGGAGATACATTTTAAAAAAATTCCGTCACTTTTGTAAGCACGTTTCAGATTGGAGCCATCCGTTAATTCCGATTGTTTTTTAGGATGCAAGATTTTTGTTTGAATATTTCAAAGAGAGGTGAAGTTGGTCCAACGATTTCTGCTTGTGCGCCAATTGGCTATCGAAAACCCCTTAAAATGCAACGCCCTCCTCCTTAAGGGGTTAGCGGTCTTATTTTTTTTGGAGTACTTTGATATGTCAAAATAGCATGACATTGCTTGGGAACACTCAGAAACCATAAACTTATTTAAAAAACAAGAAAGAAGTCAGAAAAATTCGAAATTTTAATTTTAATTTAATTTTCTGAGTTATTATTTTTGTAATCATTGAAACCTAATTTTCGACCAGAAAAACTCAAAATATTTAAAACTGTTCGGAGATTTTCTTTTCGGCATTACTCAAGCTTTAATTTGATGGCATATTTGAGTAAATTCGATGTTTTTTCGAGTTTTCACTTCCGGTGTACTAAAATGCGATTCTCTAGAATTGAATATATCATTTTAAAATCTAGACCATAAAAATAACAGGAACATATTTCTCCTTTTTTTCCCAAAATTATACTGCATTCTGAAATGTTACCTAGAATTATTACTTTTAACGGCAAAAACCTCGAAATAAGGCGGTTTTTCAAAGTTCTAGAAAATACTAGCCTGAAATTAAAAAATCTAAATGTTGACTAAAATCAGATCAACAAAATCATTTTTTAAAAATTCAAATTTATCTTTTTTACATTCTCGAAGGATTACTTGAGGGGCGTTGTCTGGATAAACGTAGTATTTTGCGTTTAATTTTTGACCATCAACCGTACAATTTGTTGAATATTGAGGAACAAACGAGGTTTAATCTCTTCGTTGCTCCCTACTACGTTCCCATAAAATTCGTTAAGTTTGTTCTATGTTACATAGACTATGTATGTCTTTTGGCATGGGCACTCAAACTCAAAGATGCAATTTGTGGTTAATAATAAAGGTTTTTGAGTTTTTAATCCAGGCGAAGTTATTGATTCTAACTAAATAGTGCAAATAATTATCTGTAGTTTGAAGTGTGTAGTAAATATGTGTGATTTTTGATAATCTATCAAATAGTTATTGGATTTCAATAAGCACACATTTGAGGCCCAATTATTTAAAAAACATTTTTGTGCCAAAAGCTGCATTTTCCGACTCAAATTCTTATTATTTTTTTGATAAGGGCTATTAGCCGAACCGTTGAATAAATACCATTTTATGGAAAAACAAATAAGTTATGATGTCTCAAACCTAATACTAAACAAATTTGGTCGGAAAAAGTTTTTAAATTGTATCCATAATTTTATTTTTTGGTCAATTTTTTCAGATTTTGAGATTTCAACTGCCTAATTTAGGTTTTTGAGCCAGTTTGGTTTCCAAATTTATATCAACAAATTTATATCATCATGGCGTAAATTGGGAAGAACAAAATGAAGGCTTTATTTCGATTATAAAACGAAGTCGAATTTTGATCAATCAGAGAGCGGCATTATCGAATCTTCAAAATTTTTGAAAATAAATTAATGATCTCTGAAAAAATCAGACAGCCTATCGTGGGGACAAAAAATTTTTATTTCGAATTTTAGAATGCTAGCTCAATGTGAACCAGAATTAAAATGTTCGAAAAAAACCTCATCGGATTAAATTGAAAATATGACTTAAATAAAGCTTAAGATTTACTGAAGAACAATTAACTTACAATATTTCACTTACTCACGAAAATTGGGTGAAAAGTCAAATGTAAAAAAGACTAAAAATGTAAAATGAAAATTCAAATGCAAAAAATCATCATGCAATTATTTTCAAATGCATATAAAGTTAGCTGACACCCCACTAAATACAATTCTCTGTCAGATCATCAAACTCAGATGATATCATTTTTTTCTGAAATAGTGTTATTTGTTGAAAATTAAAATGCCAATTTTAGTGGTTTAAAACTTCCTATTTTAAATTAAGCCCTTGACCCATGAAAATCAACTCATTCCCAATTTTCATCGGTTTATATAAAGTTATCGATCATGGCGGCCATAAGGACATTATACCTCGATTAATTCTCAGCTAGAAACATAAAGGCAGCGCAGAGGCTCTATTTTGAATTTGGGCGGCCACAAAGACATTTCAACGGCGGTACTACC
The DNA here is from genome assembly GCA_004367855.1 of Oikopleura vanhoeffeni. NCBI lineage: Eukaryota > Metazoa > Chordata > Appendicularia > Copelata > Oikopleuridae > Oikopleura > Oikopleura vanhoeffeni. Next base: position 145,797 of record SCLH01001867.1, on the reverse strand, counting down.
TATCTGCGTTATCTGACGGTATTTCAATTCTCTAGAGTAGATTCACTAACACTTATGATTAACCCGTAATAATCATCTTTACTCAGACACACATATCATGAGTTCGTTTCCAACTACTAGTCAACTAAATATATGGACTTACAATCTAAAACTACATATTTATATGAGAAAAAGTTTGAGCCATCGCTCATGGACCACATTAATGTCAAGTTGACCCAGAAACTCTACATTTCTCTCATTGTAAGTTTGTGGAGCCTTCGGCTCTCCAAATTTACAATTGGCATAAAATCCCGCGATTTTTTAGTCAACCGGCGTTGTACCCACCCTCGTTTTTTTGTTTCTTACCCTCGCGTTTTTTTTTATTCTAGGCCCTATTTTATATCCGCGCGTTTTTCTTTGTTCCAGCCCGCGTTTTTTTATTATTCTATCCCGCGTTTTCTCGAGGAACACTTTTTTCGCATAAAATATTTGTTTACATACGCGTTTTTTTATCGAAGTTTGCTGTCTAACCGCCGCATAAAAAAACGCGGTAAAAAACGAGCAAAACCGGCTGTATATCAATCAGTTTACTCTATAAATATACAGTTAAAATAATATAAACCAGAATTAAGCATCAGTGGCGCACCGCGACGGCGCACAGGGTGGTGAGATAATATTGAATGAAATTATACTGGTTTATTGTATACAGTTTTGATAGTATTGTTCAAAACTATTTTCATCATTGTGTTTATTTAATTTGTTTTCGAAATATATTTAATTTTTGGGTTTTTCATACCTTCTTTGATATGAAAAAATGTAAGAAAAATAACGATCAAAACATGATCATCAAGGGAAACAAGGGAATAGAAAAAAGTATATTTTTCCAGGTTTCTATTTATGTAATCGAACTGAAAAAAAAATTTACACATTTTTTAGCAACCTGAATAATAAGAAAAAGATAAAATAATAATTTTTAAAACAGTAGTTGTATGAAATTAAATACTTTAATAAAATAAGACTGTCTGGAATTATCTCGATCAATATTTCCGATAAAAATTATTGTGATAATGCAACGTATAATTTCGCAAGAACAGAGATAAATTTTTTTTGAAAATTGCGGTATACAATATGATGATAAAATTGAAACGTTGTTTATTTTAAGTACATTGGAAATACCAAAATTAGAGTTAAAAAATGTTTCGACATGTCGACATGGAGTGGCGGCAATAAGAACTTCTTGTTTTTGGGCCAAAAATTGATACTATTGCGTCAGTTTTAAATATGGCGCCCGTTGCTATTGTACGTACAAACTGTATATTAGCAAAGCTCCCGATTGACTGTTTTAATGGCCCTCATACAGATCATATATTAGAACCCTGGAATATCGTGTCTGCTAGTGAATTTTAAACATAATTTCAACGCAACGCAGATTTTCAAAGGAAAATAGGGGAATAATCGACGAAATAATATATTACATGTCAATCATTAAAATCGACCTTATTTAAGGGAATTGTGGGTGGCAGTAGTTTTGGACACGGTCGCAAATTCCGGTATTTTTTCAATTGCAAGATCTGACATCCAGCACTCTAGGAATCGTTTGCCAATTAAAAAAAACAATTAATTTTGGATATTTTTTTTCAGAACATTGAAATCGCCTTGGCTAACCTGAAGATTGCCGAATAGTGACGAGATGATCAAAAACAAAAATAAACCCATTAGTGATTCAATTTTCAACGGAGATTCAGACCAAAAAGAAAATTGGACACTTTTGACCAATATTCTAGAAAAATTTCAAAAGAAATATTCATATTCGGACTTGCATTACAACTGGAAATAATTCTAGATAGTGTATATTTCCAGAAATACAAAATCAACTCGCAAGAAAAAGCTATTCTAACGAAAGTATTTCAATATGATAGTTCAGATTTTTGCGGCTGTTTCAATATTCTAATTTTTAGCCTATGTAATAATGGCGCGCATTAAATCAGCATGAAATATTGATTGCGAGTAAATATAAAACAATAATAAAATTTCCTTGTTCAAGAAGTTTAGATAAGATAATAGAGAAGGGATTATGAAAAAAAGAAAAGAAATCGCTGTGCCGTTCTGAGGTATACTTTTTTGTAAAATAATCTGACATTTGCCCTATATTTAACTATAGCAAGGAATTTTCAAAAATAATTTCGGCGAATTGAGATGGAATTTATAAAATATTCCTTGTTAACAAATTGTAGAGAATTTTTTTGTGACCAATAATATCGGCATTTATGTGATTTTTGGATAGGTTTGATGGTGGACGGTATACTTCAATGGAAGAAAACAGATTAGGTTTGATGCATTTAAAGGTTGATGTGAATAATTTTTAAAATGAATCAATTTTGACTTCTCATGGTTACGTACTACGAAAATAAACGTCTCACTCAATTCTCACGAAAAGATATTTGAGTTTGAAAAAGAGGCTTATTTTTTCTCAGCAAATTGCTTGAAGCAACCCCAAATCCACTTAAGGGGGTTGTGGGGTGTAGAATGTTGGAATTGCTAGGGAAAATAGCTTATTCTTCAGCTGGACTGGAAGGATCGATAAACGGCAGATAGGAATTAATTAGATAAAAATACGGGAGACTTAAAACCTTTCTCTGTAACTGCAAGAAATTTTTTTGATTCTGATGAAGAATGGCTCACCGGGGCGGCCATGGAAACTAGTAAAATATGTCTCATTCAACAAAATTGTTTCAATCTCGTATTTGCATTATATGTATAAAACAAAAATGTTTTCGGAAAAATTACGAGTCCTTTGAAATTGATTAATGCCCTTGGTTTTAATAAAAATCTCCTACGGTTTTAGGCGATAAAGGTAATCCAGAAAATCTGAATTAATGCGTCAATTGTTTCAGAATTGAATAAAACAGACTTATTATGTAACCGTATGATAATTTCAAATATATGTTGCCAAGCTCGTTTAAAAAACTTATTCTCTGTTGGTTTTTAAGCGTGAAAAAACAGATTGATTCTTTAAATTTTATGCGCATAATCTATTATTATGTGGGGTTTTAGAAAATATATAACTATTTGTTTCAACTGATGCATTCTTACACGCCACGAAGCCCCTTGAAGTAAAGAGTGAAATGTTATAAAATGTAAAGGGCATAAGAAGCAGTTTGAAAAATTGTGAACAAATAAAGTTGGTGCCACGTGATCAAATAGTACGATTTTTGTAAAATCCCAATCATTATCTATTGTATCAATGTCAATTTAAAGTTGGTCTAAAAATGTTGAAAAAATTTGGCCATTGTTTTCCTTAGGGGCTGATTAATTCAAATAATGGCAATTGACCCAAATACAACTTTGGTATAAAATAACCGCCGTAGAAGGTGTTAAAATGATCCTTATCTTCTGAGTATTTTTTTCGATAACATAAAAAATTCCGATATTCCAGACGCCAAATATATCCCTCAAAATTGCAAGCTTTATATGTTAGTTACACAGATGTTTACCTCGGAACCTGCTCCAATGGGAACTCCAACACTTTGTGCACCTCTAAGAAAATTCTCGAAGTGATTTGACCTTTACTCATTGTCACGCCAAAAAGTGACTCCAGCTATGTAAGAATTTTGCTTAGTTAAAATTATTCATTCAGTTAGAAATCGGGTCGATATGATGTATCAAAAACAAGAGTTCTATAGCAAAATTCAATGTTTTCGCTGGATCAGTGATTATTGAGATAATTCTTCACATGAATATGAAAAAAAAAAAAAAAAAAAAAAAAAAAAAAAAATTCTTTTTTTTGCGCCAAAAATTATTTGAAAAGGTCAATGACCATCATGAGTAAAAACAGATCCTTGTACTTTTACACAATGCAAGAAAATAATTTCATCAATTTTGTTAAAATAATTTTGATTATCTGAATCCAGTACGAACATTGAATTTAATTGCTCTAAAACTCTTGTCTTGCCTGTTCATGTTCAAAATCTCCCATTTATGACTTATTTCATACATCACTAGGCGACCCATAGAAAATATGCATGAAATTGTCATTTTTGAAATAAAATCTATATTGAGTAGTTTTTTTTTAGTTACAGAAGAGAATATTCAGAAAGCAATTCATCACCAGATCCCTTGAAACTCAGTATCTGAAAACTCAAAGTTTAGACCAATTTTTCTAAGCCCGAATCCTTTGAAAGAAAAAGTGGTAATAACCACAAAAACTTTCCTCAAAAAAATAAAAGTTTAACCAATTTTTTACAGACTTTGAATTATTTTGCAATGTTTCGCCTCCACATTTTAAGCTTGTAGACCGTACAATTTTGAATTCTTGAAGTACAAAGTAATCCAGTTAATAACAGAACTGGCCAAGTAGCCATCAATTTTGTACGTTTGGTTTGAGCTTGGTAAATCAAGCAACGGAAATCAGACCAAGCTGTGACAGGTCTGGTCTAGAAACAGCTTAAATTCCAGAAATGAAAAAAAGTGGGCTAGATTTTACAAACTTTGCACTATGATCAAAGGGATGGTAACTTTGTCAACCAGATTTCTGACATTAGAAATGTTTTATAGGCTCGCTAAGGAGCTTATGATTATTAAAATTATGTATTGCGAACTTCAAGAGTTCAACTATTAAAAACGACACGATACTCTACATGATTCAAATCGTTCGGAAACGTTCACTTTCACGCTAGATTCACAATGAAAATAAAAATTCTGAAGACGGCACCCGAGTGCTTAGCTTTTCCACAAATAATTAAAACATATGTAAATTCGATATTTAATAATACGATATTAAAGGCCTTTTTCGAATAATTTGGAATTCCTTCTGACCGATTTGTTTGATTTTCTTAATTAGACAAAACATTATCAAAAATTTTACAAAAATGGACAATTAACTGCAGCAATTAAGGATCTACAGTTGGTTTTTCCAGTAACTGGGAATTGCACTTTATTAACGCACCTATAATCTCAGTTCAGGCGCGATATTTCCGATTTACATAATATATCATCCATCAAGTTCAGTAGCACAAACTCTCAAATTCCACTTAAACGCGTTCACCAGCGAGACCCGTGAAACTTAGGGCTTTCGAGTAACTGTGAGGTTTACAGCGGAAGAACTTGACTTTCATGCCTTCCATCGTCTCAGAATAGATCAGAATTTGGTGGCAAAATTTGTATCAAATTTTTTTTAAAATTAATTCTAAAAAACAAAGACACATGCGAAATATTTCGCTGTTAGTCTTTTACGTGCGTTAAAAACCTAAAATATCAATTGGTGCAGTAAAAAAAAATGTATCTCCTCCCTGGTTTTTTAAGGTACAACAATGATTTATTGACTCTAATTAACCGCACAGATCGTGGGCAGATTATCGATTTTGTTCGTCGAGTTGGCCTTTAGAATCACTGGAAACAAGAAAAAAAAGGTTTTTTTTTGCACTAGCCACCCGTCAACTTCCGATTTTGTAAATTCACAAAAAAGGAGATACTCTCTTAAGAGTTATACTTTTGGTCGCAACAATTTGTATTGTGCGACAATCAGCCATTGAAAAAACCTAAATGCGACGACAACCCTTAACGAATTAATTGGCAAATCATAAAAATGACCCCAATCCCTAAGGGCTCGTGCATTTTGACATATCTGATAGGAGCTCTTGATGAAAAACTTTTCAATGATTGTTTTATTCTTTGTCAATATACCATGTAAAGTGATGTTACAAATCCAGGCAACTTTTGTCATAGCGATATTTTTGCATTATGGCTTTTTATAAGAAAATTTGAGTTTTAAATAAACTTTTCGAATTCGAAAACTTATGAAGAAAATTTTCGATAAAAGCTCCCGAACATTATAAAATATGCTTTTATTTTTTCGTTCAAATTTTTTTTTCAATATATGTTTCAAATCAACGAAAAAACTCCACAGAATGAACTTCTTTAACTTTTCGATAGTGACTCACATAGGTTTAATATGCCTTTAAAAAACCATATGACATGGTTAATTGAAGTTTTTGGTCAAAAAAATAAGAAATATTTGAAAAATTTTCTCATTTCTCGTTCAGAATTTCAACTAATTTTTGTTTGGAATCCTTAGCTGAAATATTGGAAATAACTACTTGCACTTAATTGAATAGCTTCGTTTTTTTTTTTTTTTCTTCTGCTCTGTGATTACTCTGAATCATAACTTTTTCAAACGAAACTCGGATCGCAAAAATATTCGCAAGGCCCTCAGTACCAGATAAAAAATTTTATTACACTCAACTTTGCCGAATTGAATAAGCGCGCATCCACGTATTTTCAATTTATTTACTTTTAACATGCAGAAATCATTTCTTTTCGTGTGGTGAAATTTCGGTTTTTTCGTCTTTTTTCACAAATTTAAATTTTCGATTTTGACGTAAGAAAAATTGTAATTAAATGATATTTAATAATTCCGAATCGGTGGCGAGAGCGTATTTAAGGGCCTTTTTAAGTTAACACATAAAAATATAAATTTTACGTGTCATTCTCAGACCACCATGGAGCAAACGCGCGTTTTTTGAGTGTTTCTTCAAAAAACGATGATAAAGTGAACAATGAATCATCTGAGAAATTCAGATTAAACAACGTTAAGCTGAAAAAAGCCGACAATTGTGGTACGAAATAAGAGTTTTTATCCGACATTTTTGAAGTGGCAAACTTGAAACTTTTTCATCAAGAAAAAAACTTTAAAAGTACAAATCTGTCAAAATGCACCGAGGCCCTAAGTTTGCTGCTGCCCTTTGGTTTATTTTTTTGTGAATTTGCTCTTTATTTGAAAGTAACCAGCAGTTTCAAGCGAGCATCTAAAAACCCTTCAGCTAGTTTATGCCCGTCAAATTGCTGCTCATGATTTCTGCCTAAAATGCTTAAAAAAGTAATTTTTTTTTCGCCGATTCTTCAATTTTTGTTTTCGCATTTTTTAAGAATAAAAAATAGCAATGGTTCATATGTTTTAAGGTGGCAAGTTTATTTATCGTTTGGCAGAAATTATGCAAATATAGGTCCATCATTCCGATCAGAAAATACTTGCAGATATATAAGACGTGTGACAAAATAATCAAGTTTAACAATTTCCAATTTTGAACTCAAAAAATAAATAAATTCAATTCAAGAATGTTTTTTCATCATTTTATTTCCATGAACAAAATTGTTGGGGTCAAAAATTTCAAGTTGTTTTAGAAACAGTAATATGATACCAAAGGGCTCAGAGACTCTGACCCTACTGTAGGGGCGCGTAAACATGTAAGCTGAAATAGACATTACCAAACTACTTGTTTGTTGATTTATAGGCAATAAAAAAGTCAATTTTGGGAAATGACGTCTTGCGCTTACGGGTCGTCATAAAATAATTTCTTATTTATGTCATACATTATTTTATGATAAATAGTGTTCAAATTTGAAATTATCGAGAGTTTTTTACGTGGAAAAAATATTAAGAAATATATTAAAACATTTCCTTCAATTTTCCCACATTGTTTGTTTAGAATTGTGAGTTTGTTAAATTTTCTTGCTTGATGTTTTATTAGATCAATGTTTCAAATTTTTTTCTGAAATTTGCCCTTTTTTACTCATCTAATAATGATATTTGGAATTCGCAACCCTTTTTATCGTTTAAGTATCAAGGAAAACGAATTTTTTCTTATAACTTATTAATTATGAAAATATATTTTTCCGAATGAATATAAACTTTAATGTTTTCATGAAATATGACCCCCAGATTTTTTTGTGGAAATTTGAAATACAAAAAATAATACTTTAAGCAGCGAGAATGCACTGTTTATTTTATTGTGAATGAAGCTTTTTGAATGTTTGTTTTGGGTTCCAGGGTAGGCGAAAATTGGATCGATAAGTGTGTATCTTGTATAAAAATGCAAGCAAAAACATGAAAATTATATTTGGATTGCCAAATTCTCTACTTGGCATTTACGTAAGGCGTTAATAAATAGATATTCATTATTATTTGGATAATTCGATCCATAAAAATCCCGACAGGTAAGTTATATATAATCGATTTACCGAGATAATAATAATCCTACACCGGTTTACATTTATTTGAACAAATTTATGAATAAATTTGAAAATCTGAAAATAATTCTGAACTGTTAAAATGACCATTTATTTCCTACCAAGTTATAAGTGACTCACGAGTTTGGTTGCCTATGACCATGTTGGATAAGTAAAATCAACATATAAGATTTTGATAACTACAAACCATTTCGATCAACGTGAACTGAATCATCAGAAATTATTTCTCTGATTTTTCTAAAGGTTTGCATAAATAGGTTAGAGTGCTGAATAAAAAAGGGTCAATATACAGCGCTTTTGATTCGTCCAACAGAAAGAAAAAGTTTTTAAAGAATTCTCGCGTTCAAGCCCGCCGACCAAACGCAAGAACGTAAGCGTTGTTTTAAGAATGCAGAATTAAGAAGTGTCAACTTAGTTTTTGACCAAAACTCGTTGTTTTACGGGGACGCCTTCTCCAAATGTCCGTTAGGAAATTGGAATAGAAAGCAAAAGATTTCATGACCATCTTAAGTAAGGGTTTCAGCCAATTTCCCAAAGTTAAAAAGAATCGATACTGCAGGTGCGATTTGGCTTTTACTGAAATTTTGTGTAGATTTTTTTTTAATTTCGAAGGGGTTTTGCCAAAATTTATAACGTCATCTTTCCAAAAGCAGAAATTTCTTTTATTCTCGTGTGAGGACTTTTCTGCAATTCATATTGAAACGTTATCTAGAATCGCCGATACGAATCCTCATTGACGACCGTGATTTTGTCTCGTGCTCTTCTGGCAGCGACTTAAGGTGGTGGGATACTTTGAGGCGATTCTTCAATTAAGTGGATTCGACGGATGAACTTCTTTCGTTGAACTTTCGGAACTTTGCTGCAACGTTGAAACTCGATTTCAAAAATCGCTTGCTCGTCACAATGCACACTGTCACCGGGACAGGCATTAGATTCATTCTGCGCAGGAAGACTTTCGCATAAACGGTTGGGGTTAAAACTTTCGGCTGCGCTATTTTGGGGGAGTCACATTCCACTAAATATATTTAATTAATGCGTAAAATTTTTTTCATTTTTTATAAATTTAAAACCAAAAATTTTTTAAAATTATTTTTGTATATCCGAGAATTTGAGATCTGGGAAGCGGCTCAATTTAAGTAAAAATGAAGCTCACTTCCTCGGTATAAGATATTCTTTGAAACTTTAGTTATGCTCTCCAAAAATGTTACAAAAAGTGCACGTGTCTGAAAGTCATGCAGCTGTTAAGAATATGATGTGATTTATAAGAATAAGCATTTCTTTATCTGAAAGAGGTATCCAGGCATCTACATTTCTGTTCCCGTTTGGAACTTATTCCGAAGCTCTTATTGGTCAATTCGTGATTAACCTGTGATCTCATGGGGCAAGCGGAATCAAAGACGAGCGGGAAAGTAAGAACCTAGGGGTACAAATATTTGTTATATTTCATGTATTTTTTCAAATGTTTGAGGAATAATTACGAGTGAACGAAATTAAAAATACAAATGGACAAAATTTTTTTTTTTAATTTTTACAAGAATATTTTGTTACTCTCATGAATATCATGGGATATTTTATAGATTTTTTTAATCTATTAAAGATTTTTTTTTAAATTTTATTTTTTTCGAAAATTATAATTTTGTGGCGTCTTTCATTTCGCGACATTATAATCTATTTAATTTTGTATAATTTTTATTTAAATTTGGTTCAATTCTCTAACTTAATTTTCAAAATAAGCGTTGGTGTGAGATTTACCATCCATTTTCGGGTTGAACCCATTCACTTATTCAGAATATTCGGCCTTACTACTAATATCTCACTGTGTTTAATATACAAGGCGAAATATTCTGGAAAGTGTGAAAAAGGGATATGAAACGAAAGACATATTCATTTACCTGACTCACAAGATTGAATGAACCCTGTTGGTTTCCATTGTTGAGGCCAGATAAATAGTTTTCTGTAAAATCGGCTGGTCCTTGTAAAATTCACCAAAACTAAAAGGTTGTTGTGGTTCGTCATTGGTACGCCTCTGGTTTGCGTAGGCGGTGTCAAAGCTGGTTTCCCTGGACCTTGCTCTTGAATCCGTAGCTTACATTGTTTTGAAAACTGGTGGCGCACGCGAGCAGAATTGAAACGACCGTCTGCCAGACGCCTTTCCACATCTGCCAGGCTGACAGCCGCAAGGAAACCATCTCTATCAACTTGACAAGGAATTCCACCCGGCACATTCGCATTTTTCGGGATCCGCAAATTCCAAAGCAAGAAAACCACAAACTTCTCTTTGATCCTCTGAGCTCTTCATTATTTTGCCGATTCATTTCGAATTCAACCTCTTTGGCATATTTTTTTTCAAAATTTTTCGACGTTTTTTTGGCGCAATGGCTGCAAAAACCACGCGAATCATCAACTCCAGTATAAATCCTCCTCTGGGCGTCGAATCAGAATCGGAAACAGCCAAGAACTGCGAAAGATCTGTCAGTGCTTCTTGGATTCGATTTTCACCATAACTCAGTTTTCTTTGCTTTGCGCAGTGCAGAGTTTTTTGCGGCGTTTTGAATAGAGACGCTCAAAGTGAACTGGAAGGGGAATAGTTGCAGTGTCCGTGGTGACCACCGTCCATACAATGGGCACACCCTCTGTTGAGGGTAACGTGCAAAAGACTATAAATGTTAATTATCTAGTTTTACTTATAAGTTGATTTTACTCTCAGACCTAAAAGTAATGACAAGCGCCGTTTAGCTATTGAAGATGCCGTCGAGAAACACGGGACTATAAATAAAAAAATTTCAAACGACATCTTGACTCATCTCGTTTTCAGAAAAAAAATTTGTAGTCCTGATGATGCCTGCAAGCAATATCTTGTCCCAACGAAATCCATCTCAAAAACGTTTACTATCTCTATAGCGCGTGTTATCTACTGATGTTGTCTGAGTGATTAATCTGAGTATAATTTATTAGGCAAGGGTTTTGATATAGGACCCGCTAAATTTTATGCGGTGTGTAATCACTCAAGAAATTATGAAAACAATCACTCAGACAACATTAGGTCAGGATTTCGAAACACGCGCTATTAGAGATAGTAAAAACGTTTATGAGATGGAGTTTTCGTCGAAAACGGATATATTAACCACAAATAATATTACAAAATATATTTGTGATTTTCATTATTCCAAAATCTCGAAAATAAAAATAATCTGGCTTTCCAAGTATTTATAAATACTTTTATTTAACCTCAAATTTTGATATCCGGGCGATAATCTCATAATTTTTGTAAATTGAAAAAGAAATTTGGCAATTAATTTAAATAATTTCCTATAAAAATTTTATTATCAAGAAACTCAATTTTCAAATTGCGTTAATTGAAAACTATATTATTAGGTTGAAATACTAAATCACTAATAAATTTAAAAATTATTTTGTTGGTTTTTTTGTTGAAGCATAAAACTACATATTTATTTTTCAACTATAAGTCTTTTCATTGACGTTTGGCTTGAAGCATTTCAAAATACACTAAAATTTGCTATGAGCCGAAACATCAATAAAAAAATCACGGTCAAAATTAGAATTTTATAAATGTAAAAAAGATCGCTAAATCTAAAAAATAAAATCAGCTGATAAGATGAAAAAATTGTGAATTTATAAGTAAAGAACACTTAAATACCATTAATTAGTCGATTGAATTTTTAATTAAAGAACCGAAAAGTTGAGCCCTAAATATGTCTTCAAAACCAATTGAAATCAGACGGTTGTTACTCTGTAGCGTTTTTAATAATTTAAACAAAAAAAATAAATATGTTATGCGTCGTCGATCGATGTATAACTTGCTTGTAACTAAATTTAACCCTTTTGTGAAGCAGGGTTGTAAAGGGATCATCTTCCGACTCGGGATTTTTGGTGAGATAGTTTTCCGCTATATACGTTTTTCGGGCTATTATTATATGACATATGGACTTTGCTAGAGTTGTATCATTTTAGGGGAAAAGAGGTTGCGGGAATCGCTCAGAAATCACATTTACGTATATGTGTATAATTGATTTACAAATATATTGAAAAATATATTTTTTTAACACATCAGTAAAATACCTGTAAAGTTGGCTAATGCATATGAATATTTATTATGAAATATATGCGTCGAAAAAATAATGCCTGAAATATTTTGTTTGCATGAGTCTTATAATAGAATGTTATGGCTTATTGAACCGGAAGCTCAATTCACTGAAAAATTCTGAAATGATCAAATTTCATTTTTTTGTGATATAGCCGAAAACTGATATTGCCGAAATACTACCTTATCCCGGATTTTCCTATCCATCCCATTTTTTTGCCAAGTCTTTGGCTTAACGCTACCAAAAAGGGAATGGAAACCTACGCAAAAACCGTTTTTTTAACAACTCTGGTTGTGTAGTAAACCAGTCACTATTTTTTTACATGATGGACGTTAATATTGAATGTAAAAACCTAATTCGGGCCTCCTGGTAAACCGAACCTTCTAAAATTTTTTTTTTATTCTGTTTGAAATTTCAAATGCATTTTACTTACAACGGACATCACTGTTTCTGTGATATCCGCTACTTTATTTTTATTTTTGGTTGTTTCAATGATAAGGTTCTGACGAGAATTTATAGGTCCTTAACGGTCATTGAGCATAAGAGTTTTACTTTTCTTTGATCATGTAACAAAAATATTAGGAAAAACCAATGGCTAAAACTCTGCAGAAATAACCTCTTTTTTTTTTCACATTTCAAATAAATGAGTTTTTAAGTTTTCCCTTTTATACCGAACAAGGCGGACAATTGCAAACAAAAAGCTACGCAATTTCTTGGATTTTAGCTCAATTTTTAACATGCCCTATTGCCATAAGAACCACATCTGCGAATTTGCGTTGACGTTGAATTTTTTTAATTATATATAATTATAACAGAGGGCGTCATAAATGACGTCATTTCTTTATGATTGAAAATGCAAACGAAATTTTTACAATTCTTGAAATGTATTTCTACTAGATTCCGGTATTTTACTTTCATTGTTCAACATTGATAAAAGCTTTTGTAAATTGAAAACTTTTTCAATTATGACGTCTTGTCATCGCCTACGAGTCTTTATTCTTTTTAAACGTAAAAACATTCATTTTGTCGCCAAGAGTGCTCAATATCGCCGAAAGTGCTCATATCCTTGTTCACGATAAAGGTCCCGATGACCAATAAAATTTCATGATATCTTGTTGACACTTTGTGATAATCTTGGTCTATGAAATTTTTTGGCTTGTATCTTTTTGTACACTGTATATAGTCATAAGAAAATGGCAGTCACATAGTTAATGTTGCAAAGTCTACTCTAAACAAACCTAATTGTCCATAAATAGTAACAAGGCTTTAAGACTGAAAATAAGTTATGAATTAGTTTCGTTTAAGTTTTTACAAGAACACGAAAACAGAGTGTTAAATATTTTACAGTTCAAATGCCGAGCTTAAACACGTGCCTAACTCCAAAAAAGCTTTTAAGCTGAAATTTTGATTACTAAGCGGTAACGTCAATATATGTAGTTTAATTAATCACAAAGGAACATGAATTCAAAATTATACAAGAATGATTTTCTCGGTCATTCATCAGAATGGAAGCACAATAGTTTTTTAATGAATTGCAATACCGTTTATCGCACTGCTATCTCTCTATGGCCTGATTGAAACTTCCTTGTATTTTGTATAAGTAATAGATACTGTTTTCAAAAGCTGTAATTGAGTCGTTGCTTAAGGTAGGTAGCAGCGATTGTGGCAGATTGGAGTCCATTTAATTACGAAAATATTAGTTGGTTTATTGTTTTGTGCTTATTAATCGGTTAGCTGAACAGTAATAATGTGTGTCAGCTCATTAAAATTTTTTATCTATTTTAGGAAAGATTAGAGTTCGAACTTTATTTTTGAATTCGTAAATTTTTAAAAAAATTCAAAGCATTAAAAAAAAATTTACGACATTTTTCGTCAAATATTTTTCTGATTTTGTTTTTAAAATCTGTAAATAGAAACCGAAAAAATAGCCCACTTTAACTTTCCATGCATGTCAACATATTTCGGGACCGCTGTTTGAAACATCATGCAATGTTTAATTTGTCATTTTTTTTCGACTTTTATAAAAAATTATGAAAATTTTCCGTAATTCATGTCGCAAATTTTTTTGTCTGTAGTTTTTTTTGAAATTCTTTGTCAAAATCAGGCCGAATACTTGTGAAATTTTCTGGTATCTATGGTGTTCCGTATTTCAACAACGGATGGAAGGTATCAAGCAATATCGTTNCTGATATTTTAAGGCGGCCATGAAGAGGGCGGTCACTAGGGCATTTTAACCAAATTGATATAAAAGGGCAGTCATAGGGGCAAAGGGCCATTATCAATTGAATTTAATAAATTGAAAAAAATTTACTTCATATAAATTATTCAATCTATCGTTCAAACCGAAAAAGTACGAAAAAAATAAGTTATTGAGATTTTCTACAGCCTGAGTTTTCTCGCTTACCGCGTTTTTTTATGCGGTCGGTTAGACAGCAAAACTTCGAATGAAACAAACGCGGTATGTAAACAAACTATTTTACCGCGAAAAAAGTGTTCCCCGAAAAAAACGCGGGGATAGAAATAAAAACAACGCGGGGCTAAGAATAAAAAAAACGCGGGGATAAGAATAAAAAAAACGCGGGGTTGGGAATTAAAAAATCGCGGGGATAAATTGTAGATTTCGGGTCAACTTAACATTTAATTGGTCCATGAGCGATGCTCAAACTTTTCTTCATTATAATTGTATAACTAGTAGGTTGAAACTAACTCATGATAATGTTTGTCTGAGTAAGATATTTTATTACGGTTAATCATAAGTGTAGTGAATCACTACTAGTGATATTTGACAATACCTCATGATAACACGCAGGTAGGTACTACCCTCAGGTAGGTCTCGTGCCTTTCTAGATTACCAATGGCGAGCAACGAGAAGCTTGGGCACGTGCCGCAGGCTGCCCTTGAAATTTTATCTGTTCGGACAATTAACAATTCCATGTGAAAACTTCGTTTTTAAAATGCCTCAAAAAGACATTTTTTCAAACCCTTTTTTCCAAAAATAAAAAGAAAAGCAGATACTGCCAGGTTCAATGCATGAGCTGAAAAATGTGAAATTAACACAAGAGCAAGACTTTAATAGAGAAAACCCTATGGCTCAAATTTTCTCTCACTTGGTTATGTCTGGAGAAAAGTAAAGACCAGCCAGATTTCCCAACTTTTTGTCAGAAAGCTCCAAAGGCAAAAATTGAGAAAGTTTTATCTACGTGAGTTATCTTTTGACTTTCGGCCGCGGCTCAATAAGCGTGGGTGGCTCAAAGCTACAATTGACTTTTAATCGCAAATTTGAAACTGACACAATTGTAGAAATGAGAACAGAAATCTACAATTTAGCTCTAGATTATTGATATATGTTTTTTCGTAATTATGAATTCAAAAATCTTAAATTAAATTCATAAAATAAGTATTACTGTGTAAAAAAGAGACAAATAATAAAGAAAATGGATAATCCAATACGGCTAACTATTATAGCTAGAAAAGAACCTTTTATAGCTAGAAAAGAAATACGGCTGACTATTATAGCTGGGAATAAATAAAACGCGGGGATATGAATAAAAAAACGCGGGGCTGGGAACAAAAAAAAGCGGGGATAGGAATGAAAAAAACGCGGTAAATCACGTGTTAAAATTGACTCATCGATTATCTCAAATAGAAGTGAAATCTAATTCGTCTGTCTAATCGACCGCATAAAAAAACCCGGTAAAAGAGAAAACTCTGGCCTGATAGATATCTTGGAAACATTATGAAACTTTATTCTGAAGTTCAGGGATGGGCATCCGAGCTAACATATCAGTTTGATTTAAATGTCTTCGTGGCCGCCCTCAAATATCAGTTTAGTTAAAATGTCCTCATGGCCGCCCTGAAATATCAGTTTGGTTAAAATGTCCTTGTGGCCGCCGTGATCGATATAATTTAAATAATAGTACTTATTTTTACGGCCCGTAGGTCACAATCAATCAATTGTCGAGACCCCCTAAATGCGAATTTTTTAATAATTAAGTGCCGATTGCCACTTGTCTGAGTAAAGAAGGCTTCGAAACAGAAGTTTTTTCTCTCTCCAGCTTCCTCGAAAAGCAGTAATTTGCATCTCATTCTGGTCAAATTCAGCAGGCCAATCAAATAGTTCCAAGAAACTATGTTTCATTAAGAGGTCGATCATAAGCATTGGCTAATTATGGTAACATAGTATTTCGGCTTTATAGTTTTTCGGCTATACCAGTGAAAAATTGAAAGTTTTTGGACATTTCTAAAATTTTTATAGGGTTGAGCATCCGGTTCAATGAAAATCATAAAATTTCTGATAAGATCATCAATACAAAACTTTTCAGGCATTCTTTTTTGTAAAATAAATTTTACAATTAAATTTTTCATATGCAATTTCGCCAACTTTGACGTAATTTTCTGATTTGAGATAAAAAATAATTATTTTTGAAATAATTTTTTAAGACACATATACGTAAGATGATATTTCTGAGCGATACCCGCTACTCTCGTCCCCAAAAAATTTATACAACTCTAGAAAAGTCGATATTTAATTAATATAGCTGAAAAACTATATAGGTGAAATACTATCTTACCGCTGATTATGGGGTAAGTTTTTCGAAGCATTCGATGAAGTCTGTACGATCATTCCTGTAACAAACAACTCGGAGAAAAATTAAGCAGCGCCGATAAACCTGATCAAACACTGCCTGACCCTATCGGGCCCCATTCTCTGAATGAAAAGTAATTAGTGTTTTTTCCGCCGGTAAGATAGTAAATCGGCTATTAAGTAAATCGGCTTAATTTACTACAATTAACTACTGTAAATATTGACTTATGTTGAGTTGTTTTCATTCTTGGGGAACGAGGTTAGCGGAAATCTCTCAGAAATACTATTTTACGTATAGGTTTTTTTAAAAAATATTTGAAAAAATGATCAATTTTTTTAAAATCAGTAAAATACCTGAAAAGTTGCGAAATTTTATATTTTTTTGTGGTTGTTCGAGACATAAATTATATTTTTATTTCAATTTAAAAATTGTATTTTTTTTGACATGTTTCGCTTTTTGCGTCTTCAGAATGAGAAAAAATCGAAATTTATAAGCAGAAATAGTTTTTTGTGTCGAAAAATATATGACTAATCGGGCCTTAGTTTGGCTTAATTAATGCCCGATTAGTTTATATTCAAGTAATTTCAGTGTTTGCAGGTGTCCTTAGGAAACAAGGACAAAGAAGTTTCATGATTTTATGATCTTTTTGAGTATTCAACGTTGGATTTTGCATACAGATCAGCACACCNATTTTCAAGCAAAAATTAGGTGTGTATTTATTTATTGTTTTGTATATATTAGTGGCGATACTTGAGCATCGTTGACTAGTATATTGTAAAGAAAGGGTGTAATGTTCTAGATCGGGGTTTTCAAGTTCAGCCTGGCGTTTTTTAGCGTAGTCTGATTTTTGGAAATCTCGATCTCGAACTTCGGTAATTTTCCTATTTAAAATGTGTAATGGGTATTGATTTTTAAGGTAAATTTGTTTAGATTTTTCGATGGCTTGATCTCTAGCGACATCTGAGGTTGTTTTATATGTGTTCGAAATTTTATATGTGATATTTAATTATTCAATTTATGGTAGAAAAAAGAATGCCTGAAAATTTTTTTTGATGAGCTTATTAGAAATTTTATGACTTTTATTGAACCCGGAGCTCAATCTCAGAAAAATTCTAGAATTCCAGAAATGTCCAAAAACTTTCTATTTTTCTGAAATATAGCCGATTTACTAAATAGCCGATTTACTATCTTACCCTCTCCGCCTTATATTCTGGTTTTGCAATTCGTGAAAGCTAAGTGTAAGGAAAAAGCAGAGACTTATTATTACGTGGATGTTTTCGTGAGTCTTGCACTGATAATGGCCCTTATTGCTATTTAATCACAACACTTGTAAGTATTTGTCTTGAAAAGAGATATTAATTTATCATATTAATTAATTCAGAAATTCATACTGACATTTGTTAGTGACAAAAGAAACGATTTTTAAAAGTGTTTTTTTTCTGGCTGAAGTGATTTTTATTCAGGGAGTACGATTTAAACATTATTATCTCGTGAGAATAATAATAATGAACTTTATTTTGATTTCTGCATTTTGATCTGACAACCTAGAAAATGGACGCTACTTTATTCAACATACGAGGACCTCGAAGTTTTTCGATACTGGAATGATATGCGCGAAAGGTAGCTGGGTTTTATTATATTGCATAATTTGACCCTGAAAATATTCGCCGACAAGATTAAGGGCCTTTGGTGCTGAAATGACCCCATTAGGGCCTTAGATACTCTACAGGTTTTCATATTTAACGGGTCATTACCGGTATACCGGATGTGACCCACATGATAAGACCCAGCTTTCTTTTTGCTCAGGATCATTTCAGATTGCCTCAAAAAATACTTTTTGACTTTTATAGCAAATTTTTCTAAAAATCGGTACCACACTGAAAGACCTTCCGTGGATAATCTGAAGTGCAAAGCTACCTGGGTGATTTGTTTAAGGGGGTGCCATAAGTCCTGCAGATTGGTACATTTTTTCAGAGCGATATATGAAAGTAAAAAATGTGAAAATTAATTTTTTTATTTTTTTTCTTCAATCAAAGTGTTTCTTCTTGCGAACGTTTATATTTTTAATTTCTTAACATTACTAATTTTCTGGGAAAATATAAAAAACACTTTTCACTGTACATCCATTTTCAACTAAATCCGACTACAGAATTTATTTTGAAGACGATATAAATAAACTTCAGACATAAAAAATTTCTTCAATATCAAAGTTTTTTTTCCATGAAAAATGGTCAAAAATGGCAAAAAGTAGAGAAAAACAACTTTTTTTGAGATAAAAATTGACCTTCAATTGCGTTTTGATCTTAAAAATTATTCTGACTATCACAAAAAATGACGCCAATAACACCCGCAATTTTGTTGAAAATGTTTTACCACCATAAAATTTTAAAAAATTCATTGCCGAATGGCACTTTTCGAGTGTACAGCCGAGTGTTTAAAATTTCATCCATAGTTGATGATAATCGCGCGACCAACTCATTAGTTGACATACAAAGATTTAATAGATATAAACAAATTAAATAAATAAGTCCACCTAATTTTTTATAAGGAATTCAAAAAACCACAAATTTAAAATTTTGAACAAGATTTGCGAAAAATTTTCATAATATTTCCAAAAAATTCGACAGAAGATAAAAAATCAAGATATTATGATTCTTCAAACGGCAGTCAGAAAATATCTAGGCGTTTTTGAAAAAAGTGAAAATGTTTTTTTTTTCGGTTTTTACCAACAGATTTAAATAAACAAAACAAAAAAAAATTTGGACAAAAATCCGGAAAATTTTCATAAAAGTTTGAATTTTTTTTAATTTTACTTTTTCAAAAATGAAAACTCGAACTCAAATCTTTCCTAAATTAATAAAAATAATTCTATCAGCTTAAACATATTTATATGTTCAGCTAACTTTAATTAACATAAAAAATATACTGACTTATTATTTTCGTAAGTTATAAGGACTCCAGTCTGCCGGTTTATGACACTCCTTAAAATTAAGTTAAAAACATAACGTTTTCTTCAATTTAACTACTTAAACTTCAAAATATTATCTTGAAGTTGGCAAAGTTTCTGATCAGTGTTTCTGTGGTTTTGAATTGTTTGACAATCTCTATCAATTTCCGAAAAAAATTTCCATGTAAATTTCCGGAGAAATTCAAAAAAAATTTATTTTTAAAAATTATTTTCTAGTTTAATTTTAAACTAATGCACTTTTGAACTTAAGCGATCATTTCCTGAATTATTGAGCCAACTTGAGTATGTTTTCGGAACAGTATGTTTGGTCCGAAACAGTGGGTGCTCTTTTAGGTCATAAAACGAACCATTTTCAAGATAAGATGATCAAACTATTGATTATAATTACAGAGAAAAATGAATTAAGTATTCGGAAAAAATTAATTTTGTCTCCTTTTTCTAGCTTAGAACTTACTAGAAAATAATTTTGATAAAAAACATCAATTCGAAATTCAGAAGTTAAATATTTCCTATTATAATTTTCGTCTTAGATTTTTAATAATTTTCACTATTCGCCCTTCTCCGAGCGCTGATTGGCTGATATTTTCTACCGCATGGCCGGCCAAAAACCCTCACTTTGGAAAACTCTACCTATATGAATCAGTTCAAAATTAAAATTGAGATTAACTAAAAGTTTTTATAATTTATAACATTTTACTGGATTTACCCGAGTAACACATTCACGATCATCAAATTGGTGATGAACGGAGATTGATAACATTATTGAGTCATGTAGTCTAGGGCATTCCAATTTTCCAGACGAACATAAATTCCCCATTTAATATTTCCAGACTGAAACTAATCCACACTAATGTATTAACATTAAGGCTTAGGAGCAGGGAGCGAACCGGCAGCTTTTCTGACTAAATCATAACAGTTTACCAAATAATTTGAGCTCACACGGTATATATGGATCAACGGTACAAATCCTTACTATTTGAATGATACAACCAACGCAAGATATTAGCACTCAATCAAAACCGTTGATTGCGGAATAGGCCGATTTCATTGGTCAGATTAGATTTTAGATTTTCAAATAGTTAGGATTTGTACTCTGAGGTACGTTGATCCATATCCTATTCCGAGTACAGTAGATCAAAATTGCCACGTTAAAAATACAAACCAATTGTGTGCTGAATTCAGGGTGTTGGCTAGATATAAGGGGTGGTAGGGACGGTCCTCAGAGGACCTCACCGTGAGTGAGTCTCGTGTAGTGATTCTCGCTTGCCAGAAACCAATCATATGCCGCGGCGCTCAAATAAACTGGCGCGCCAGAAACCAATCATATGCCATGGTGCACAAAATAAACTGGATTTCATTTAGATTTTAAAGACATAGAGAATGTCTATCCAAGATAGATAAAGATCCCGCAGGATTATCAAAGAATAACAGGAGAATTTTTATGGGAAGCCGACGGAGTGCTCTATGTTTCACATGATAAAAATTAATTCGGCGGCATTTTTCAAAGAAAAATTTTTCGGCTACTTTTTCGCTGTTTTTTCTGAAATTTGTCGTTAGATCAGGAAAAGTCGTAGAATTTTGAAATTTCA